>LR736869.1:4225793-4324168 GCA_902654985.2 Oryctes borbonicus | reverse complement strand
TTTGCCAAGAACTGGAAGATAGTTGGTCGCGACTAACAAAGGTATTAGACAAAACATTCCTATTGAATTAGAACAAACATCTCAATCTCCTATCGTAACTACACCGTGATGTAAGTCGTCATCCTGTAGGAAAAATATTTGAAAGAGGAAAGTTCCATCCGTATAAAGTAATAATTGATGATAATTTTATTAGACGGCTGAAGAATTATGGAAATTTGTAACGTAAACTAATGTGGTATATGTTGGTTAATTATCATTCGTCAAACGAAATACAACAATAGCGAGTCCATCGACTTAATACAGTTTACCTCTGAGGTACAGAATTGTACCTAGAACGATAAAAGCAACATCGTATAATTTTTTCAAGATCTCGATAGAAACTTGGTCGAGACTGGATTATTTACCACGCCGCGTCTACGTGGCTACGTTAACAGAAATTTGAATAAAAATCAATGGAATATTTTATAAATTGTAAAAATAGAAGGTTTGTTTCTGCAAAGTTTATGTCTTTTAGCTGAGCATGATGTACAATCTAATTATTATTAGAACATCAACATATACTACAGCCTGGAAAAGTAGCAAGATAGTGGCAGCGTTTAAGGGTTGGTGATCGGGCTAATTTTATGAATTATCCCCTATAAACATTTTAACGAGCTTTGCCAAGGTATTTGAACATATTTTATTTAACAATATTTACTTTAATGTTGAGCCATACCTACCCAAACATTACCAAATACATCTGTACGGTGCTTGACCAGCGGGGACAAGTCGATGTAATCTACGCTAACATTGCTAAAGCATTTGCTAGTATTAACCACTTTACCAATTTACTTTGTGCTAAACTAGAAGTTACGGGCTTTTCCCTTTTGTTGCTGAGGTTGATTTTTTCTTATCGCAATAGCAGGAGCGCTTTTATCTTTTACAGTGGGTACTTATTTGTTATTCAATATTTTTCTCAATGATTTGCTCGATAAGTTGCAAGGTGAGTTCTTAGCTGATGATAATAATAATTAGGCAATTAGACATTAAAACTTTATTGCCTTTACATGTTGTCAATGAGTTTCGCGATGGATTGAACATTTTCAAAAGCTATTGTTTTTAGTAAAACTTTCCAAAAGGTTAAGCGAAATAACAGTAAGAAATTTGCTAGTTTGCATAGTTTTTTGCCTGAAGGCAGATAATTCAAAACGGTTCAAAAACATATCACCCGACACATCAGATTTTCTTTCACTCGGCCCCAAGTTTGAGGTGTCTGTTGCTAGTGGAGGCTTCAATATTGGGGGTATTATTGCTGAAATTCCTGATGATGTTGCCAGTGTCATGCGCGCTAATTTAATTGTTTTAGCAGCACTAAATGATAGCGGCAATAGTTTTTTTTTCAAACAATTATTGTTCACCAGCAACAACTCCTACCCGCCATATTTATTTCAAAATTCAACTTTTTTATTTGCTAAAAGAATACAAGAGGTTATGTATAATTTATCCATATATATATATATACACTGTGTCCACGGATTTGGTGCACAAGGGGAAAAACTTTTTTATTCTACATTTTATGAAAAAGGGTTATTCTTTACGAAAGTTTTTGCTTGCCTTAAAACCACTAGAAATCATACTAAAATACACTAATTACCTTCTGTATGCATATAAATGTTGAAAACGTGTTTGCTTACTTTCAAAATTTTAACTAAGTTCAAATTATTGTTGATAATCGTATTGCCTTGAAATTCTGTTGTCATTTAATTATTTGTCTATTTCAAATTTAATAATTACAATTATGCTAACATTGCAACAATTAATTTGTTCGATTAAGTGTTATGAAGTTGGTGATATTTCATATCGAACAGCGATCAACAAATTCCTTGGCATTAATATCGCTATTACTTCTTTGAAAAAGCTTGTTAAGAAATTTGATGAAACTAGCTCTGTTGTTAGTAAGAAAAAAACAAAAGAAAACAAAGAAACAATACAATGAAGATACTGTTCTAGCTGTGGGATCTGTATTAGAAGATTCAAAAATATCACTACGTATGAGAGCGGCGGTGCTGGGCGTAAGCAAGAGCTTACTGCAAAAAGTTTTTAAGAAAAACAAGATTCACCCATTAAACCCCAAATTTATTCGTACTCTGGAACCCCGAGACGATGCGTTTAGATTAGAATTTAGTACCTGGGTTGGTGGAGGATCAATTTTTCCATCATAAAATTTTGTTTTCGGATGAAGCTACTTTTATCACTAATGTGATGTGGAATTTTATTCAATAAAATTATTGGACTCTTTTTTTTGCGAAAACAATTAAATTTAAGATAATTATTTGGATATGTAACAAAATTTTGTTTCACCACCGTTGGAGGACATTAACAGAGATGCAGTCTATTTTCAGCAGGATGGATGCTCTGCGTATTCAATTAATTTAATTAGAAACTGACTTTAGGTATAGAAAATATTTCATAAAATCTTATACTTATAATAAAGAATTTATTTTAATTAACCAGAATATTATTAAATTATTTTATATCTAAAAATGTGTATAAAAAAACAAACATAAAATAGTTAAAAAAATGTATCAACGTTCACTATTGTATAAGTTTGTACCAAATCCGTGGACACACTGTATTAAGCATGCCAAAAAATAACTGAAATTATAGAAAAAATACATAACGCGAATATTGCATATCTACGTATATACATATCTATAAATAACGATAGTACTTATTATTACTGATGTAAGTAATGTGCTTACGACTAAGTTTCACGATTTGGTTGTTGAACAGTATGGTTGGGTAATGGTTGAAGTCATGAGGATCAACATTACTAACGTTCTGAATTTGTTGCAAACTACATCCCTTGCTGCAAATATTACTACTACACTTACAACTCGTGAAGAACAAGAGTTACATGATGCTTTAAGGGATATCATTGTAAGAGATCAAGAGCGAGCTTCCTTTGAATTTGAAATAGATGTAGCACTAGAATTTGAAGACTCGGCTGGTCTACAGTTAAATATCTTAAATTTTTTTGATACGTTTTATAGTTTTGGAGATATTAATGCAAATAGCGAAGGGTAGTGTTGTTGATAGGGCGCTCCACCCTCTGAAAACGGGCTATTTAGCAGTTAAAAAGGTTACCATTGTCCTTGCACTACATCAGTCTATAAACCTACCAAGTTTCATTTAAATCGATGAGACACACTTCCCTGCGTTCCCTTGTTAGTCAGACATGGAACAGAGGTATAATATTTGGAGAACAAAATTTATTTTGGCCGAAGATTAATATATTTTCGAAAAATGTCTTTCCTCGCCCCTACTTGTAATGTTGGGTAATTGTTTTTCAATGTGTTTGTCATACTTGATATACAGTTTTCGTTGACACGATCAACTTCAAGTTAAGTAAAAATTATTTCCAATCATCAAATTTTTCCGAATTTCAAAAGAATCTTTGTCAACACTAGATTAAATTAAATCAAAAAAGTCATCTAGCGATCGTATTTACGAAGCAAGGCTTAAGCTAATATAGTTTGGGTGATAAATCGATTTTTAAGCGCGTTCTTCTACTTTCCCTGCCGCGCCTTTAACCACATATTTCACCTATCACCTTCAAAATACGATTAAAAAAAAAGTTCTAGCTGGTAAACATAAATATAATCGTAATGATTGCGAAGGTGGGGAATTTGGTTTTTCGATTTAATTCGAAAACGTTATCTAAGGTTAGCTTTTCGGCATTTAAAAAATGCACTTTCCAAACAAACACCGATACCAGAAAATCAATAAGTTGATTGCTCTGAATAAACAAGACGAACGAAAATTGCCATAGCGTAGGTCCGGGACGTCAACAAATACAGTCAGTGACGAAATTCTTGCATGTTCATTTACTAGCGTCTAAGTAGACAAGGTAACAGCATAAGTTGATGGTAGATTGGGACCAACATCCAGTTCCAAATTAAGCCCCTTTTAAACAGTATTTGCACTGCACATTTCGATGTACGTCACACACCATTCGATTTCTTCATTAAAACTGTAATATCTATTTGTGAGATGCTTTAAAATTTTTTTAATTAACTTCAGCAATAGCTTCGAAAGCTCAGTGACGATTATCTATGTCATGAACAAATACGTTGTCATCCGTAGATTGTGCAGATTTGCACAACACGTATTCAGCAATGTGTATTCCTCCACTTAATAATGTAGAAGAAAGAGTTCCTGCTTTTTAAAATTCATATTGCTTAGAAGCTAGCGGGCGTGATACTCTTTTTGCCAGATCTTCAAATTCAACGGCCTTCCTCGGAATCTATAATATCACCATCTTCCAGCCTACATATTTCTTTAGAATTTTCTCAACACTTGTGAATGAAGATGATTTGGACGAAACATACTTTCATATTGTTAATAATATTACTGGGATTAACGTATATAATATTGCTGCTTTTCACTACTAAATATTAGGAATTAACAACGCTTCACACAGCCACATTAATGGCTCTGCGAAACGAAACCGAAGTGCTGGCTGCAATATGTCGACGAAACTTTTGTAATATGGCAATACGGAGAAGAGAAATTACAACATTTCTTGGAACACCTCAACTCGCAGCACCATTTAATTCACCATTGAGAAAGAGGAAAATGGAAATCTGTCCTTCCTAGATGTAATGGTGAAGAGAACAGAAGAGGAAATGCTACAACACGCAGCATTTAGAAAGAAGATGCACACCAAGACCTCACCATTATTCAATGCCGAAGACGACGGTAATTAAAACCTTACTCTCCAGAGCCGAAACCATCAGTGATGAGCTACATCTAGCTACATCTGGAGAAGGCACCGAAGAAGAATGGTTACACTGACATTGACATAAGAAGAGCCACTAGACAGAAGTTACCTCTAACGACGACTACAGAACCACAGAGAGAGATGTGTGCTCGACATACTAGTACGTTTCGGGACTGTTAAGTTAATCCAGCAGGATCTACCGACTGCTAAAGGCAGGATAGACAAAAATCGCACAGAAGGTATTTAAAAGATAACATATCAATGCGGGCGGTATTACGTCAGAAGAAGAGCTATCGCGATAAAAATAAAAGAACGCAAGATTTAAAAGAATCAAACAATCAGCGGTGGTAGAACATATACACAAGACTGGACATAAAATGGACTTCAGCAACGTAAAAGTGATAGCCACCACCAAGAACTACGGAAAAAGACTGGTCAGGAAAGCCATAGATAGCCATAGAAATATAAATGAACGAGACCCTCAACAGAGAAGAAGGGTACCACCTTAGCAACTCGTGAAAGAGTCTATTACGCAGAACCGCCATGCTCGGTGGAGCAGAAACTTCACGGTTCAGTTGTCTTGAAGAAGTCGTTAGTATGAATGACGAAACCCGCAAGAAATTAATAGCTGTAGCAATTATTTCAAAACACATATGTACATACTAATATGTATATAAGCCTAATTAGTATTAACTTCACTCTGCAGGAGGGCACAGGCGAGGTGGCACTGGTGGCAAAAAAAATCTCATCTGCGCTAGTTTGATGGACTTACAGAAACTACATTTAGAGATACATAATTCTATTTTTTATTATTTATAACGATGTACATTGCAAAGATCTGAAAATTGTCGAAGTTTTTGAAGTTACCAGAGGAAAACTTAAGAACTCCACTAAATTATGTGCTTGAGTGTACAAGATAATCCTAATCGAATTTTGTGCAAATTTATGTGGCGCACCCATTTCTATTCCCCAAAAATCTCGAGGTAAACCGTCAATATATTTTTGGCGACATAGGTCGTGGCCAATAACACCCATTCAGATTTATATACCTCTTACATGCATTCGTTTGCTATGCACTCATGTTCCTGACCTTGATGCAGTTACATTTCCTTTTGCGCAATATTTGACAAACATCGAAATATGCGAACGTAAATACATTTATAAATAATCTGCTGTATATTAAGAGTGTCGGATCTATGTCAATACATTTTAAACAAACAGGCGTTTATTTGGGCATATTTAATAGATAGGTGGTATCGTACTTTTACCGTGAACTTGTACCTCTTATCTTCATATTTTTTGTTCTAGCTCGGTTTCGGATTGCGTAATCGGTGAAAAAGAGGTTTTAAATTTAACGGGGTGTTAATAGCTGGTAGCAATAACTACTTTTCTTTTTTTTTTTTGAAATTTTGCTTTGATATTTTGCCAAAAATAGAAATCTGAAAGGTTTTCGGGTCACTTTGTTTTTCTTCTCTTTTTTCTTCAATCCTCTCTACCTTTATTGAATTTGAATTTTTTAACCATCTTTTCCATGCGCCTCGATCCTAGATTAATTTCTTTAATTGTTCCAGGTTTTTTGCCTCTTTTCTTACAGATTCCCATCAATCTATCCCCTCAATTTTTCCTAGGTCTGACCTTTCTTCATTTTTCTAATTTTTTTGCGTTTACTACTCTCTTAAGTAAATTATTTTCACCAATTCTACTAATATGTCCAAACTATTTCTTGGAGTAGCTTCGAAGGCAATATTGCCAATTAAATTGGTTGCAGAAAGACATGCTGGCCAAATGTTCTGAAAATATCATAGTCTACGAAAGGTTCAATAAATTGTCGCAAAATTTGCAAGTATCTTTCAGAGTTAAGAATTCCGTTATATATGTAGGGCCCAATTATCCTGCCATGGAAAATTTCTACCCGCACATTGAAACTGTATCGTCCTTGGTTTCTCCTCTCAATAGTAACATGGGAATTTTTGCGCGACCAAGTATAAGAATTAAACCTGTTAAGAATTCCCGCACTGCTTACGTTACATTCATCCGTCCAGACACAGTTTAGAGCAATTTTCACAAAAGCCATTGACCATATACCATGTGACGCTCCAAATCCGCGGCAAAAAGGTAGTGCACTTTCCTGGTCCGATAGGGTTTCATTTTATGGTTTTTTTAAAATGCGCTTTGCCGATATTCTTGCTAAACCTGTTGTTTGTGCCATCTGGCGAGTGAAATATGTCGGATTATTTACAGTTTCCCCTAAAACAGCAATTTCCTCTAATTCTTTGTCTCTATTTTGAGCCACATGATTTTTAGGTCTCGGCTTTTGAAAGGATCCAAAATATATTATTTTTCGTTATCCTTGAGAAAATGTCTCTGAACGGTTGTTGTCTTATATCGCTCATAGTAAATCTTACATGCAGCTTCTTCATTTTCACCTGCTTCTATAAAACACTTTAACATGTCCTATTTTTCATAGTTTTCTTACATTTTTGAATTCTTAGATAATGAAAAGACCACTAATATTAATGAAAACTAACGTTCCAGAACATTTAGACAATATAAAATAAATACGTGTATTGCTTAGTTACCATCCACAGTCATCTTAAAATAATGTGAAATGAAGAAAAACAAATAATTTAAAAATTGTTTAAATAAAATATCAAGTATGTTATATAATTTTAAAGGTAACTTTATATGCTTTTCAACAGTGTAAAAATATATAGGGTGTTCCATATAAAAAAACACAAGTCTTGATAATATCTCAAAAAATAGGAGTTTAAAAAAAGAAAAAATGAAAGCATATGATTCTGCGTCAAAAAGCGCCCTAATATAGTTTTTATATAAATCAAGCATTTTCACAAATAAAAAAGTTACAAGGGTTTTTAAAAATTGCACATTGCACATTTAAGGAAGGTATAAAAATAGGGATTTCACCAATCGATTTCTCTCTAAAATCGAGCTTTAGAAGCTTAGGTCAGTTTTTGTCTAATTCCTTTGGAAATATAAGTTTCCTATTAAAAGTAGCGAATTTGGCCCACCTTGTACGTTCAATCATCCATCACACGTCGTGGTGAATGGGCCTGTGCAGTCAATGTGAACTTTGATATCTTTATCGATTTTTAATTATCGAATAAATCAAACAAGGAAACGCCTTCAGAATGCATTCTATATAAACAAGAATTTATCTAAGCGCTGAATTTTTCGACATATGAAATTAAAACACCTATGTGTACATAACTGCTTACAGATTATGTATGCATGTATTTGTTTACTTTTATCACGCTGTTTACCGATGTACATGTTTATTTTAAATGTGTATTTTGCTTCACATACATTCATTTTCTTTTTGAGGTACATATTTACCTGGCAGAATGAATTTGGTGACTATAATCATTAGATTTGTTTTGCTAATATGGTTGTAAATAAATTATTTTCGGGGAAATTGAAATCATGTCTTAAAACAGATAACTTGTTTAGTGATTTAAAAAATTACTAAACGCAATAGTTGATAGTATTTTCTTTCTTAGTATAAGTTGGTAACAGATGAAAAGTCACGTTAAAAGTGCACAAATTTTAAGCCAAAAATTAACAAACATAAATAATATAAATGTACATTTTTCAATTCGTTGGACAATTCCATTCTCATAAACATAAAAGTGCCCTGAAAGATTGATGTCTTGCGTGAAATTGGCAACAGATGCCAACAATAGCTTCTATTTCTAGTACTGCGAACGAAAACAAAGTATTTCGAAGATGTAGAAGGTGCAGAAGAAGCATTAACGAAGTGGCATTTTACAATAACTGTTTCATTCTTAATTTTTGAGACCTGACTAAAAGTTATAATTTTCTTGTCATAATCTCAAGAGCCCTCTTGTGTGCGTGCAGAGCGTTCCATGGCTTTGTTAGCGCCTAACTCTGCACAGTCAGATGCTAAAATGAATGTATTTTAAGTTTCTAGGCGTATTAAGGTAAATGCAGTTACGAGGGGGTTGGTAAATAGGCCTCAAAGTTATAGATCGTTGACATCAAAACTATTGAATATAATTACATCATTTCTTTACATGCATTCTCACCAATTTCTCAAATAAGATCATGAAGTACAAATTACTTTAACGCTTGATCCCATTATGGAAGAGCACGTCTGCAGAGTACTGAAGAAAGAAGAGACTTTTCGATGAGCCATGTTCAAGGATTGACTTTGAAACCATGAACTGACACTAAATGGAAGAATAGGATAGAGGCCTTAGAGCCTTTAAGGTACCATTTGGGAGATGTGTATGACGCCCTGCAAAGCATTTATGAAAACCAAGAAATTGATAATTTAATAAGAGACGAGACCTCGGGTTTATTAAATTTTATTAAACAATTTAAGCTTTTGTATTCATTAATTATTTGGTATAAAATACTAATTTGCATTAAACCAATGCATCTGCATTAGATCTTTTCTAAAACTGCGAAAGATTCCTTAAAAATCATCAAACGCATAGCTCCTTCAATGAAGGCAAAGGAAATTGCTATCGAAATTAAGATTGAGGCTAACTTTGAATCAACAATAACACGACATCACGACAAGAAAAGAAGTAGCTTCTCATACGAAGCACGAGATGAACCGATCAAAGATCCAAAAGGAAGATATAAGGTTCTTTTTATTTTAAAATTAATCAAGGAGTAAATGAACTAGATGCTAGATTTGAACAATTTAGCCACCATACGTACGTTAATAACAAAGTTAAATGTTGCCCTAAACCTTAGTATTGCCTAAAGAATATTGATAACTATGCCAATAATTGTAGCAATTGGGGAAAAGGAATTTCTCTTTAAAAAGTTAAAATTAATTAAGAACTTTTTTAGTACGGGGCGATTTAACCGCGAGAGCGAGCGCTGGTTTGATGGTTGCAAAAGTTGCATGTATTATTTGTGTATGAAGGGGAACTTTTTTATTTAATAAATTTATTTTTGTGTTTTGCTTCGAGAGCTGACCAAATCAGAAAATATTTTTATTTATTTTATATCTTACCCTTCTAATGGTAGCGACTTCCTCTTCACAATGAGGATGTACTGAAGCAGACCATCTGTTCTTCAAATCAGGAGAATGGAGCACCATAAACGTATGATTTCTTCTATAGTAAACCTTATTTTGTGCCAAATGAAATGAATTACTGGATTAGTGGTTGATACAGTTACTTCTTACCTTACCAAATATGATTTTGCATCTACAACTTTAAATAAAGTAACTCGCGCCAGATTCTAATTCAAATTGATAAACAGGCAGACTAAACAATACGGAACGGCCTTCTACGTTGTTATCCGTGAATATTATTGTTGTGTAAACGCAAAATCGGCGTGTTTATAGACATAAAGCATGTACGGAGTGAAGCACGCGCTACTTTGCGTAATTAATATACGGTCACTAATCATCCTGAAAGTTTTTTCGGACCAGAAGTGCAGTCTCACGTTTTCTTGATCAATTACACAATACGTACAAATTACGTTCGCTATTCATCATCCAATTATCCTATTGAAAGGCGCACGTAGCTGTAAATACCACTTTAAGCCTCGAAAAACACCTTCCCAGTTTTTTTCTTTCTTATTTCTTTCACCGGCATGTAAGACAAAAATATTTGCACAGTGGTTAGCAAGCTTTATGAGAGTACGAAAATATAGCGTTAAAGGTGTAAAGTAAAGTGCAATAAATATTTATTTGTTTATAGTATAAGTGGAAATATACAGAAGAAAAAAGATTGTATCTTGTAGAAATGCGTTTGACGTTAATTCAGAAAATTCGGTATTCAGCAGGCAGGGGGTCTACGTGGCTCACAGTTACCCTTTCGAAAAAGTCCTTCCCAATTATCCAACTTTGCCATTATTTCTTAAAATAAGCATACAACGATGCTAGGTCCCGCGTTTGGCACCAAATTGCGAGAGCGCTGATTGCAAACTAAATAAAATTGAAAAGAAATGACTGCTTCTGAAATGCTCATTTTAATATTTCGTCACGCAGCAATAAATTAAAGAATTGAGTTCTATTACAAAGAAAAGGGAAGTATGTATGAGATTGCAGTGAATAGCAAGAAATATAAAATATAAAAAAACAAGATTTATACTGAAGATGGGGTTCCCGAGAGTAGAATAAAATGAGTATTAAATAACTAAAATTTACAACAAACGGATATATGTAGCTTAAACGACTCAATGTAACAGGTTTGAAATAAATGTAAATACAAGAATAAACAAAAGAAAATGGAAAGGGAAAGTGTCTTCTCGCTTCCATGGTGGAGGTGACCAGCTTCATTTTAATCTTCATTAATTAAACTATTTGCGGTTAATGGTGGTTAATGCCCTTGTGTCATGGGGCACCTAACGTAAATACTAGGTGATTTTTTTATACTTCATCCGTGACTCTTCTGGCCGCGATATATATTTCCTTCACTGAGATAAAGGGGATTATTTCCCTTTTGCTTTATTTTTTTGGCCAGTTGAGGTTTGATGCAGTCAACCATCGATGCTTAGACGCTGGTCGCACGTCCTATCGCCTTGGCCGCTGGGAGATTTTTTCTTTAACGCTCTGGTGGATGACATCATCTTATTCCTGAATTGACGTGTGTTACACTAATCACAATGCGAATTTGATATTAACGCATTTACACATAGATCTTGAAACATTAGCGTGTACTACGTATTGACTTTAGAAATTAATTTAATACAATACAGTATACAGTAAACAAATACGGTGTTGTTGTTCCTTAATCGATGATTTTGCACCTTACACGAGACGACTTTTCCACCTTTTTCCATTCTAAACAAACATTAAATGTGTATTCGTATAATTTCTACTTTCCGTTGCTAATTTAATTATTGTTGATTTGAATAGCAAGTGTAAATCTGCAAATATCAACACCATTGTGCATTCATTTAACTGAAGCTCTAATTAAACGCTTGAATAAAATATTTTGACAGCTTGCATTTTTTTTAACTGGAGTTAATTTGAGAAAATTATTTTGCTGACCAGGATTGTCACTAAGAAACCAAAATAAAACTAGGACATTTATTTTTTCTCTCAATATATTGTAATATGTTACGTATTATACAGAGTACGTTCGAGTAATAGAAGCAGCGTCAGACACTGGTCGCTGTACGTATACTGCAATGTTTTTCGTGGGGAAAATGTTAAGAAGAATTTTCCCATTTAAAATATATTGTTATCGAAATAGATCCCAAAAGTAATGATCTTCGCTGTAGCATGATGCAGGGACGTAACTGATGATGAAATTCTATGATCTTTGAAGACCTTCTTGGCCACATACAACACTACGACTTGACACTGAGAATTTTGATGAGAACAGATCGAAAGATTTTTAAATGACGAAATTAACTTTTTATACGACTGACGTTTAGTAAACTGGAACTTGCTCGTAGAAAGATATGACATTATTTTACAAAGAGATTCTGAAATAGAAAAGCAGTCTTTCCCACAATTGTCGTTGGCTGGACTTATATTTATTTTATTCCTACGTTATTTGGGTAAAAAAAGGAATTTTCTTCAAGGAATCGGGCTCTCTACTACTAGCTGGATCCTTATAATCGATAGGCGGACAATGTGAAATGATAAGGAGAGATGTGGGGGGTGGCATTGACTTATAACCTCGTAAGCTTTTCGTTGTAACATTACAATACAGTGTATTCTCCGAATAGTGTTGAAAATTCATCAATAATTTAGAGATATCATAAACCGTAGTCTGTCATACACACATTCACAATTTTTGTACTTTATAAATGGATTAAAATGAAAACAATGAAAACGTAAAATTCGAAACTCCGACTTTAAATTTTGTGTTTAAGTTTAATTTTGGATTACAAACAACTTTCTTTTATAAACATTTTGTCTAAAATAATAAATAACAGTACTTCCCTCTTGTGGTGTTTTTACGTTTTCTTAATTTACTAACACTCTGTACATTTGATCTGTTTTTTTTTTTCATGGTAAGGCAATTTCGTTGAGAAGCATCATTTCTTATAAAAAAAAAATTTTTTTTCGTCGTAAAATTAATAATGAAGATTGTTTTCTGTTGTCAGCTCCATCCGAGAACGCACTACATATGTAATTAACACAAAAATTAATTATGATTGCTCAATAAAACTTGTATATACTTTATATAATATATTTCGGATTCTTGACTTTCCTCCAATGAAATTCGCTTTAATTGTGATAAAATTGGACTGTTAAAAACAAAGATAAGTTTAATGCCTATCAAGGTACTCATATTTTCCAAAAATAGGCTAGGCCTTTAGAGCAATTGATTAATAATTTTGAACCTCAATTTGACATTTTTAATAGTAAATAAGGTATTGTGTTAAGCTTTGCCTATGGTAGCTTTTGCAATCGATGACAAACGGAGAAGCTTTCTGAAAAGCTTCATAATTTTTATTCCACTACTTTCGAATGGATTTTGCAATCCTATAATTAATACTTCACTGTCATTTTGTACTGTAGACTGCAGACCGCAATTAAGAAAAAAATTTCATCTGTATAGAGAACACTTGATTCAAGAATTATCAAATGATGATTTTGACCGGCGGTTGGAGTTTTGCGAAGGAATGATGAGAATCTGATGTTGACGAACATTTTGCAGCTAATATGATATCTTCTGACAAGGCAACAAAAAGTTACTTCATCAGGAATGGAACAGTTAATTGCTATAATTTAATGTATCGGTCTAATGAGAATCCTCGCAAATCATGGGCAAAATTGTTGGTTTCAATAGAATGGAGCGCCTTCCATCTACGATAGACCAGCTAAGAATATTTTGGATACTACTTTTCCAAATCGACGCATTGGACATAGAAGATTCATCGAGTGGCTTGCACGTTTTCCAGACCTTTGCGTTTGAGATCATTTTAAATGACGTGTTTAGGTTAGACGAGCAATTACTTTGCAGGAATTGAGATAAAGAATAATCGGCCAATGCGAATTAAACGATAGAGAAGCCTTGGAAAACGTAACTCAGGAATTTCTTAACAGGCTAACAGTTTGGCGCATGTCTTTACGTAGCATGATTTCCATTTTGTCAATAATAAAATTAATTGCTCAGTAAACGTAAGTGCTTTATCTTTTAATGAATCCGAAGAAAGAAGGTCTATTATAATCTGCGAGAATACACAGGATCTCCCAACAATGATCAATAATGGTAGAAGAATGTCCCATTTAAACAAGAACAGTTAAGGGTATTTCCGGTTAGACCGGAAGTACAGTAACAAAGAATTTTGTATAATGCAAAGTGAGATATGAGAATAATTGTATTAAAAAATTGCGTTTACGGTGTAAATAAATAAATAATGTTTGCAGTTTTGAGAGGGCGATCAAAAATAATATAAAGTCGCTTACCATCAGCTTCGAGCAACTTTTGGGAATTTGAGAAATTTCTAAGTAATTCCAAGTGAGGCCGCCTTTTACGAAGCCGTCACCCGTCCTTTCTTCCTTGAAATTAGTTAACCTTGTGTAAGTGTGTCTTTCTACTCTACTACTTTAGTCTTCGCTTAATTCGGTTAGAGATTATAATTAGGAACTTTGTAAACATTTTTAGATTATGCGTTGGCAAACAATTGACTCATCCTACTAAGTACATCAAAAATTCACCAGACATAATGCGTATTATACTGTATTCGTACACATTATTTGCGAAAATGCGATGCTCGTAATCCTACACTAGAGAAACTTGTTCAAATAAACCGTAGCAGTTTATTTATAAAATAGCGTTCCATCTAACTGAAAATACATTTCCTGGCAACATACACACGTAACGTCTGTGTATGCAAAGTCGCTCTATTTACTATTGTAGAACGTACGAAAAGCGTTGATAGTATAGTAGTGAAAATTTCGAAGCTACATAGTATTACGATTTGGCGTTTAATTGCTTCACAGACATTATACTAAACATGTGAATGTACACTCGCGTGCGTATGAATCCGGACGACAATATTCTTCTTAAACAATACCTGGAAAAAATGGAAATATTATATCAGAAAGGTAATAAGATAAACTAGAAAGAAAGAAAGTCCAAAGATTTTATATTTAGAAACTCTAATTCCACTATTACTTAATAAAAATACATATATTCCGAGCCATTTTAAATGTTCTATCCCAAAACTAAATAAAGAATTTTGCCAAATGTAACTGCCACCATGCAGGTCACTTCTTAGTGTGTGGGCCTAGATATTATTTCTGCGTGCAGAGGTCCAACAAGTTAAGTATTTGTTACTACTACGGATCTCAACCCAGTGTTTGAATTAATTGAAAGATTTCAATTTTACAATATTCGGTAAGTAAAGCAACAAATAAGATGTATCTTCTGATGTCAAACATGCAACTAACTTCATTGGCACAAGATACCTAACACAGGCGATTGCAGTGTTCGTTGTACGAGGGGAGCTCGATAATTACCTGACCTCGGCAAGAAACGGCGTTGTTAGAATTGAAATAACCCTATATTTCGTAATAGTAACCCTTGACGAGAGTCCTGCCGTGTTTTCAAACAGTTACGCCAATTAATTTGTTAATGACAGCCATATAACAAGCGTGGTAAAAAATGGAACATAGAGCACTGATTAAATATTTGTTTTTGAAAAAGAAAGCGAATGATGAGATAAAAGTGGAACTCAGTGAAGTTTATGACGACTCTGCACCTTCGTGATCGGTCATAGAATATTGGACAGTGGCTGTACGAGCACATTTGATGAACAACGTTCAGGTCATCCAAATGAGGCCAGCACATCAGAAATGATTGGAAAAATTCACGATATAGTAATGAATGTTCGGAGGTTGAAAGTGCGCGAGATTGGTGAGGTTGTGTGATTTTTGGCATCGAAACATGGATTCATCACAGCACACCAGAGACCAAAAAACAGGTCAGATAGCGGGTTTTTCGTGGCTAACCGATGCCAAAGAAGGTTAAAGTGGCTTTAGCGGCCAACAAGTTCATGGTCACAGCAATAATAAGACCAAAACGACTTATCCAACTTAATTGGATTGTTTCAACAATGTTGTGAAAGGAGAACGTTCGCAGAAAAGTGTGTCGTGGCCATGGCAACATTTTATGACTTCGGATACGAACCCACAATATTCGACAGATTTAGCTGGCGGTGGTTATTTCTTATTTTCGAAAATGAAAAAAATGGCTGGGCAGAAAAAGATTTTCCTCAGATGATGAAGTGACTGCCGAAACAAACGCCTATCTTGCAGATTTGGAGAAATCATATACTTTAGATGGAATACAAAAGATACTTTGCGCTAAGTGTAAGGAGACTATGCTGAAAAATCAAATAAACAGATCAAACAGATTCGACCACCGCTGCACGTGTTTGTAATTCCACAGGTATGCGTAACTGACTTGTTGCCAAATTATCGGTTAAACCGCCGCCGTCCTTCTTCATCAGAATTCTCGTCGATGAGTGCATTGGCATCTGGATGGGACATACAAATATTAGCTACATCTATGTCATCAGAATAAGCTATCTGCAAGGCCTAGCGGGCCTAGGGACTAGCGCCACCATATGGAGACACCAGAATTGTGCACTAAATTACGAAAAACACTTTGAACTTGAGACATACCGCAGATAGTAGCAATATTCATAAGATAACTGTGAACACTGAATTAATTATTTGAAGCGGAGTTAGTTACGTATTTTTATACTTACACGAAATTGAGGTCCCTTCAAAACCTCGATCCATCATGTCCTTTCAAGAGGAAAAGCACTTAACTTACCTAACACGAAAGAAAGGAAGAAATAATGCTATTAGCACCCTCTCGCCTACTACTAACGTGTGATGAATTTTCTGAACTTCTGCAGTGACCTATTGTTTACATTGCCATACAGCAACGCCAGCCTCTTATGGGTTAAGTAACAATTCAATTTACCAGAACTTGCCTCTATATTTACTGCAGAACTGTTAGCGATTTTAAATGTAGATTGCAATATTCACCGAAGTACGATTATCATCTCTGCTTCAAAAGCAGCTTCGACACGTTAGTAGGATTAATTCAATCATTATGAGTGAAATTGTAAAATTGGTGACCAAACTTGCATTAGGGGAAAAGATCTCTCTTCAATTTATGTGATCTCTTAGTGAGAGGAGCCACCAAACTGTCTTCTCCCACGTTTGGTTTCGTTCCTGCGGCCGATTTGATCGGAAAATTTTGATCTGACGTGCACAACCAGTGGAATAAAATGTGTGGCGAAATATGTACAGAGAGCCCAACAAATTATTTTCTTTTAGGGCCATCTATATGGATAAAGATGTCAAGATCCATGTACTACAGTTTTTATTATTTATTAATGTTCAATCATGGCAGATTTCTATTCCACTTAGGCAAAATTAAAATTCTTAACAGCGGCAAATGTGAATGCGGGGAGGTAGGTGATATTATTCACATAATTTTCGAGAGTCCGAAAAACAAGGTTGCTGTGATAGAACTGTGGAAAGCTTTAATTCACTTGGAAATAGAACGGCCTTTGCATGTTAATTACCTGCTTATTCTTGATAATCTTAGAATCCACAGAACCATTTACGATTTTTTAAAGAAGAGCAATACATTTATTTAAAGTTAGATTTAATTTTGTATTTATCGTTGTCCATTCCTCTGTTAGTCTTCCGTTATCGGTAATTTGCATTGCGAAGTATGTCTCTCCGTTATCTTAGGTTTTGTGTGCTTCCCTTCGATATATTTTATTTTTTGTACAGTTTGCTTTCTTGGTTAATGCTGATTTGCAAGGCCACAATCAAAAACAACAAAAAGAGGTTGAGTATTAGGTGATTGAGCACAAAGTATGAAGGTTCCTGATTTACTTATTATTGATCATTCTGTATATACAATACCTTTACACAATAGGCTCAATTATGCAATTATTTACAAGCTTGAGACAGCATGAATGTTTCATGTACCAAATAAATTTATAAAATTGAATTCATTTATTTGTCTTTTCCGCTTGTGTCGCAACATTGAATATGCTATCGTATAGTAAACGCTTGGATATATACGCGTCGTAATGTACTAGCGTTCCGCTCATTTTGACGACCGTTCTCTCCACTCGTCTGGATGACTCATTTTTGGAAAAGAAGCTCCTAAAATCTATTTCAAAGTTTTCCACTGGACGATTTTCGTATGGTCGAGTATGTTTTTGTGTGCGCCTGTGTGTGGAAAATATAAATACCATAATCTTCGTGAGTTATTTTTACGGATTGCGCGGTATTTTTATAGCGCCCGAAAAATGGCCTCTTGCATAATTCCGTTTATACAACTGATGCAAAATTTGGGTCAGCAGCAGACATGGTACGGGCAGATATTTCGGATTTTATATCACGATTTTTTCCTCTCCTCCTGCGAGCATTCGATTCAGAAATGCAGGGATAATAAATTTTTGACTCTACAGAAAAGAGAAGGGTATCACATCTACAATTGTAGGAAATAGCAGACGATTTGTAGCATTTAATAAAATATAAAATTTTTACAGAAATTGTATTAATCCGCATATATTCAAGCATATTCTATTATTTAAGCTTTAAGAATCTGAATAATCCATATTTGTAAAGCAAACTGTATTGCACTACAATTATTCCTAAATTTTATTAAAATTAATGTTTAACGGGTGCACAATTACGTGAACTTGCAACACAAAAATTAATCTACAACGTTATCGGAGTATTATTAGTATTGGGATCATAGGGAAATAGGACATATGCCTTTAGTCACTGCGACCTTGATAGATCTATTGTAACAAAATGCTCTGATATGTGTTAGAGTAGGTAAAGGCTCTTTATAAACTTTAACATCACTCTAGGACCTTCATCCTTCAGTTCAGTAGATGTTAGAAATAGTTTACTGAAATGTTGTTGTCGAGTGCGACCGATGACATAGAATGTGTTCTGCCGGCACCAGATCTTCTAGGCATAGACGACAAATTTGGCCTTCAGCTTTTGCTAGATTGAATATTTGATATTTTAGGGTTGCATGACCTGTCAGAAATTCCCCCAGGAATCTAAGATCCCCTTTGCTGAACGATAGCACAATTTTTGCTGTCTTAGGCGAGCCTGACATGAATGCTTTTGCTTGTTTTGGAACATTTTTCCAATACGAGGTCTTTTGATCGTCCTCCCATGCTTTAATTACTTGTTTTATGTGTCTCTCTTGTAAGTCGCAGAAGGGGTAAAGACCGATGAAGGGCATATTAGCTGCTTCTCTAGCCAGCTTGTCTGCCTTTTCATTGCCTTCGATCCCTTGATGACTTGGTAGGCTTTGATAGCCTTTAGAACTGTCACTGAATACAGCTATGGTTGCGCCTCGTATCCCTATCTCGAGGTTCTTCATGACGCACAAGTTCAGAGCAGAGAAATATGTTGGCGTGAAGTCCTGTAGGCATTTTAAGCAGATAGTTTATGTTGGGATCTTCAAGAATTCTAAGACGCCCTTTAAGATCTCCAGGCTGCAAACCCTTCATTCTGCCGAGCGTGAGGTCACTCAATATAGCCTGTTTCTGGATGTAGATGTGAAGCGGCGTTAATCCCTGCAGGATTTCCAGGGCTGCCGTGAGACACGTAAGCATCACACCAACGTTATCGCAATTATACTTAAAGAATTTTTTTCATTCCCTTTCTTCATTTTATTTGAACTTTACGTTTCGACCTTCTTCGGAGCTCTCTTCATGTTTCTTTTAATTTGTTACATTTATAAAATCCATGCATTTAAGTAAGAATATTTTCTTGTTTCCAAGATTATTCGTTTCTTCAGTTCTTCTACTAGATTACTGATCACTCAGTATGCTACAAAGGAAATTAATTAAATTAATAGTTTCAGAGATATTAACACAAATAGGGACGAGTACACCCTGAAAACGCGTGATCGGGCATTTTAAAAGGTTACTATTGTTCTTTTACTAAATTGGTATATAAACCCATAAACACATAAACATACACATTTTGGATATAAACTAAAAGACTTTTTCAACATAATTTCCTTTTGCTTTTGGTTAACTTATTGATGTGAATCTAAGCTCATCTTACTAGAAAACGGCCTAGATCCACCGCACGTCCGCATACGTAATATAGGAAGAGGAATATGCTTATATTTATCATTCGACATTGTCAACTAATTAAAAAAATCGAAAAAAGCGATAGCATCAGCAGGTTTAACAAAACAATGGAATGCATCGAATCAGCAGCAGTCCGTAAACAATTATGAAACGTTGCACGTCTGCCTCAAACAAGAAGTAGAACTTTTGATGGAAAAAATTATGATGACATGCGCGAAAAAATTAAGATCACCTCCGTGGTTGTTTTTACAATAAACTTGAGCCACCTATTTATATTCCGCGCTATTGGCTTAGGTTTGCGGTTTTTGCTAATTGTTTAACATGGCAATTTACTCTTTTAGTGATTTATGTAAATATTTTAATTAACAACTTTGAAAGCGTAAACAAAATATTATTTTATTAGAAAAATATTACCTTTTACAGTATTCTTGATATTGTAAGATGTGGTACCCAAATGTTTTTTTTTTGTGGAAATTTTAATTTTAATACTTTGTGGGGCCTCCTTGCGCTTGTGATACACCTAAGTATTTTCTGGGCATGTTTTCTATTAGCGTATTAATAAATCCTTGAAGACTTTTTTCCCACCGCTTCAGCAAGCTCATCCAGCGCTATAGGAGGACGAGGACGAAACCGCAACTGTCGATCAAGTTTGTCTTAAAAAAGCTCGGTGCAATTGCAATCCGGAGAATTAGGGCGCCATATCTTTCAATAGTATTGGTAAAAATGGCGTCGTTTACGATGCGGGCTCGGCGAAGACGAGTATTATCGTTTACAAATACAAAATTTCGTGCAGATTGCACAACGATCGGCAGAAAACTCAAGTTCTTATACCTCACTGCATTCATGGATTGATTTCTCAAAATCACTAGCTCCGTGCGACTGTTGAAAGATGCCACCCCAAACCCTCATTTCTAAATGGGCACTCGTGGAGCTATGTTTCTTTCGATGTACCGTTCTCCACGCCTCCTCCATACTAAAACTCTGTTACCGAAATGATATAGACTGAATCTGTGTCCTCCCGATTTTGTGTTGCCTCGCAAATAGCGGGTATATGGCCTTTCTTCTAGCTCTCAAACCAAATTCGTGCAGCCTTTTTGTAACTATCAGATTAGAAACAACCGCGCTTGTAGCTGGACGAAGACCGTTATTCATCGTCCTAGATGACCATTTCGTCTGTCCTGGAGTCGTGGAGTACACACTGTATTTTGTGCGATACATAAACTATAATATGTTAATTACTCTATTACTTTCTTTTATTAATAAGCCACTTCAATTGAACAGCTATTTGGTAGAGTTGCATATCACCAGCATACGCGTGATCATTGCAATATCTTACACAACTCATAATATCAGATGTCTAAATGGTTTATATAAGGGGACCCACTATTCTGCCTTGTGTAACGCTTGACGTGACCACTTGTAAAGTTGAAAGTGTTATCATCATAAGTTGGAAGCGATCAGTTAAGTAACTCTGAAAAAATTCGTTGTTTCAGGTATAAATCCGATATTATGTTAGAGTAATCAAGCAGAACCAACACCTTAACTATACATTATCATCAATTCATTTAAAAATATCTTCCGTTGCTTTAGCCGACGCCGTAACACAGAATTATAACGTAAACCCTGACTATTCGTCCAGTAATAATAAGGCTTTTATAATAACGTGTTTGTACATCAATAGCTTTCATCAAGACCTTCAACAGCTTACGAAGAATAGGTCACTATTAGATTTTTTGGTTTTCCAATAAATCGGAAAGACGCCTTCCAGGAAGCAGGTCTTACTGAAATGGCAGTAAAAATGGACAATATAGCAAAAACATTTTTAGAGATACATCATCAGCTTCAGCTGCTTGAAATTAATAATTATCAATCAGAGTGAAATCCGTATTATCACAAGTCATAAAGCTACAAAAATGACTATTACTTACGTTGACGCCATACTTGTTACGAGCTGGAAATTCTGTGCTATTTTGTTGCTAAAAAAAAATAAAAAATCATCACCTTCCAGAAGATCCTCATTTCTCACGACGTATGGTGGAAGCAGCTAGATTGCGTAACGCCTCATTTATGGTGACGGTCCAACGGGGTGTATAAGCTTTTTAAAGCTTGTCATAACCTCAGGAGCCCTTGTGTGTAAAGTGTTTCATTGCTTTGTTACTGTCAATCTCTCGCAAGCAAGTCTTCTTATTACTAGACCACCGAGGTTTTTACTAGGTAAAAGCAGTGTTTTCCCAAGCATTACATTTTTAGGCATTTTATTTCTTAGTGGCATCATGTACTTTCAGCTACAACCTCTTCTGGAATGTCAAAACTTCTCCCCTTCGCCCTAATTTTTGTCGTTGGAAAGAGTCATGGTGTTTTTCGCTAAACTCGACTCTTGTGTTCTCTGGACTTTTCTTTCTCATACCTTCTGTTAGCCGCCTTAGGACGTCACGATAGGATTCGCCTGGCCTGTAGTAGTAAGAATAATAAGTACGAACTTCTTATGGATAATCTCTATCGGTATCGAAAATTCAGGCCAATAACAGATTGGTGTCATTTTTGACTTGAAGAGTTTTGTGAATTGTTTCGGCTTGCTTGGTTTCGGGCTTATAACAATAAACCCAACTGTTGTCCCCTGCGACAACTTTACAAAGAGCTAGTTCAGTTTCTAGAGATTCTATCTATTCTCTGTACTCATCCATGCAAAGTTGTTTGTATTCGTCGTTTAGCAACAGCGACACGTACTTTGCTGCCGTTCTTCAGTAAGAACTCGATTTCATCAAGTGATATTCGGACAATTTTGAAATATTTAAACCAATCGCAAATTTGTGTTTGACCCAAGGCATCATTGTTTCTGTGGCAGTTTTACCGAGTTTAAAACAAAATTTGATACAGAAATGTTGTTTTCTTATTGTCCATTAAAAAATCATAAATATGAGCGAGTACGACAATAAAAAATTGATAACCAGCCCACTCATAATAATGCTACTTAGAGGCGTTAGATTGTAGCTGCGCCTGTTCACCCAAATTTCACGGAGGTTTAGGTACCATCAAATCTGGTTTTTGAGAACCAGCATAATTTTAGACTATTATTGAATGTGCGCTTTCGAAAGTGAACGAATTTCGAATTATTTTTTCTCATTTCGCGTATGATCTTTGAACTCCGATTTATTCGCGCATTATGAAAACATCGAGCGCTTTTTTTATTGATTTTCGCAAATATTGTTCGGATCTCACCGAATTTACGCAATTATACACTTTCTAATATATGGTTTGGATATTTTTCTGTGACAGCCCGATAGTACATATTATATCGATAGTGTTGTTCGTTTTTGGAGAAAAGCATTTGTCATTGCGCTTGCTGAAAAATATTGTTCCTCTGAAACAGTAGCGTGTTGACGAGTTGAATAATATGTACTTGAAACAATGATGCGATCTGCTGTTTAACCTCGCTAAAAGAGAAATCTTTTGTAAACAAAAGATAGTGATGAGTTATTTTATAAATAAGTCGGGTTATTATTAATTCGGGTACCAATTATCGAAATTTATTAACGTTATTGTTGTTATTTTTAGTATTTCAGTGAGCATCGTAACATTGCATGTTGCTGTATTTAAAACCTAAACGCTCTTCAATTTAGACTTTGTGTCCTGCCTCTAGTTCTAGAATTATATTGAGGGTAGGTCTTAACGTCTTTTATAGTTAATTTATCCTTGGGGACTTTTTTCCTATTTTTGTCGCATCGTTTCTGTAAGCTCATCTAATGTTATGTTATATTATTCCTTATCATTATAATGCGTCCAAATGCACAAATAACAAAATTTCGTGCAAAAGCAACGATCGGCAGAATACACAAGTCTATGCACCGGCATTTATGCAAAGCCACCAGTCCAGCGCGACCGTTTAAAGATATGACATCCCAAACCGTAAAAGCTCCACCTCCAAATGGCTCACATGGAGCCTACGTTTCTTTCAACATATCTCTTTCCACATATAAGAAGTTTTTAAAACAATTTGTACATATGTTAATTAAAACTGCTAAGCAACATTCTAAGCTGATTTTTTAAAATAATTTTTTATTAAATTATTCAACTACTTTCCAATATTTATTCTAGAGGGATGACCACGCTGTGAGACCAAAAGTGCTAAAAAAATGCCAAGTAAATATTTTATCAATACGCTAATAGAAACAGAACCAGAAACATACTACGCCACAGTCCTTGCTATCATTATTCATTATTCATTATCGCTAATAGAAAGCATGCCCAGAAGATGCTTAGATTTGTCACACGAGGAGGCCCAACAAAATATTAAAATTCATATTTTGTTACATTTCAGACATCTTTTGTTTTCTTTTTGCAAAAATATCGATTTTGACAATTTTTTTTATTATTGCACCGCTTCGTTTGAACAACAATCATAGCAATTAGCGACACAATATTGTAAGAAACGAGAGTGGCGTGAATTTGCAACGTTTGCTACAATAAATTCGCATATTTTTTAGCAATTGTGCAAGTACTTGTTGAAATAGTAATGTAAGGAACTTTAACAGTTACTGCATCTTTGTAATAAATTCTTCAGCGAGTCATAGCAGTTAATATAGTAAGTTTTGCAGTTTACTATTCGCTCAAGTAAACCGCAGAATAATTGAACAATAAAATTATAACAACTATTTGAATAAATAAAACAAGATTCTTGATTAGAACAGAAAGAAGTTTTCGTCGGGACATCTGTTGGTAAACGACCAATATTATTTGGGTCCAGTCCTAAGGCAGAAAACATTTGGTTCCTGCATTTAGGTAGGTTTCGATAATTTATTTATATTAAAATAGGAAAAGAAATCGGCGACCATGTAAACTCCATGATACGACATAATGCGGTGCAATGATATAAAGGCCTTAAGCGGAGTGGAGTGGAGATAATGATTTCTACAATATGCAAACGTACAGGCAATTGTGGGTTTTCCCTAGTTTTAAAGCATATTTGCCTATAACGTTGTTGCAATTAGTTTTACAGGACCTTTTTCTGTCTAAATTGAAGCATATTTAAGTACTGAAACACTCAGAGTATATAGGAAAGCGGTAGAAGAAGTGACCAGGACAAACAGTCCATGCCCTTGCGTTATCCTTAGCATTTGCGAGTCCTCTACGAACTCGCCGGGAACAAATTCCGCTATACTTAAACACTTAACGGAATCCGTAGGAGTTCCTCTCCCCATTGCCATATCACACACGGCCTCTTTCTATCTCTACCTCCTTCTATCCTTCGTTATATGCCGCACAATTCACGCGTATGTACTTACATATACATAACGAGTTTGTGCGTACGTATAAATAGACATGTGCAATGCTAATAATATCAGCATCTAGTCAGCTGTGCGGGTATATTCCTAGCGCAGAGTCCCGCGGCCTACTACCATCCGACCGTGTGTCGGCTCGTTGCATCGTCTCCCCCGGCAGAAGCGACCTACTTCCGTATTTTTAACACTTTTTCGAACGCAAGATGTGTTTCCGTTCACGATGGTTTGCAGTTGTTTTCTGGATCTGTTTTAGCGCGTAAAAAAACTATTATTAGTGCGTTTTTCTCTTCTTTCCCCCGTCTCTCTTTCCTTTTCTCGCGTTTCGTTTGGCGAAGACGAGGAAGCGCGTATTTTTTCTTTCGAGTGAAGACAATATTTGGGATCCTGGGATTCCTTTCCAATTTGAGGTTTAAACTTTTTTGTCGCTAACTACGTATAAATATAAAGATCTAGGGAGTCTGGCGATTGTTGCTATTAATTAGAAGTAGTCGCAACCTTTCGACGGAGTTGCCTGAATTTCCAAAGAAGATTATCTTATTGTGCGGAAAAAATTGTGTGTTATCCACAATTAAAAATTATTACTAGCTTAATGTTGGTTCTAATGTTGGAGCCATTATGATGGGTTTAAAATTATACTGAAACCTGCAGGCTGTCTCAGAAGTTCATAGCCATCCAAAGTAATATTTTTTTGGATGGAACGTGGCTACGTGCTACTGGATTTTTGATTCACGCACGCTGGGATTCTCTGCTTGATAAATATAAACATGTAAAATACTTGAACAAAACGCTAACTAAACAACTAAAATATTACTTGAATAACATTATTCTTAGTGTTATTAACAGAAATAATGCATATCTTTATTGGACTATTTAACAAAAATAATAAAATAAAAATTTAACGGACACGGTTCAATTAAAAATAATATTAAAACAAACCAATCCCCTGGCAGGATTCGGTCGTAGACAATATGCCTTTTCCTGCTGTTTCAACCTTGCCTAAAAATACCAAATGCTCCTAATAGGAATTGTATATTTAAAGAGAAAGAAGCAGCACCAACCGAAAAACTAAACTTCGTAACCAATTGACATCTGATAGTAATTAATATGTTCTACTTTCGCTCTCGCCCCGATCACTTCACCCATTTTCTGAGCATTTATAGTTGTTGGGCGGTCCGTTATGATGATTCGGCAACCTTACTAATTTTCGAAGTCTAAGTGCATTTTTTATGGAAACGAAAAGGTAAAAACTTCATCTCGTATTGATGGTTTTTCCCTTCCTCATTTGAAATTTATGAGAATATGAAAAATATTGCCGAGGGTCAAGAACAGATAATAAGAAAACGAAACTACGCACACGAAAATTTAAAAACACAAGATTATAAAACGCTAAAATTATTTGAAATAAAACCACCAATCAGTATAGAAGACACCACCTGACGTAGATCAAGGTTGTTTGTGGTCCGAGGAACGTTGTAAATGTTGTTTTGGAATAACAGGAAGAATTATACAAAATTGGTACAGGTATGGCAGTTTTGAGGCAGCGATATTACGAGAAAGAATTAGCAGTCTAGTCAAGAAAGCTTCTTGCAGTAGATTCTGTTCCAATTAATGGCATTTTGTTGCGTTAGGCGTCCTCCGCCTAGAGTTTAACGAGTGAATAAACACAATGCCATTGTACCCAAAAATATAATTGAAACAGATATAAGTGCAGAGCTAAATCTTTTCTTTGTAACAAGTAAGCTGAATCCTTCATCAATAATCTAATATACCCAAATTATACAAACATTTTTCTTTATAATGTACATGTTCTGCTTTATGTATAGAAATTACCATTAGTTACTTTATCATTTGTTTCGGCCAGAGTAAAATTGGCATTACTAATACTGGTCGGTCCAAACTCATACCAACCATATTTTATTTTAAATAATTGCCACCGAACTAAGTCTGTACTAATGTTGTACCGCTATTATTGATAATGGTGGCAATTAGTGTATGAGCCGACTTTCTGTCCTTTAATGTTGTTTTGCTCTTACCACATAGTCTAAGCTAAGTTCCCTTTTAGCAAAAAGCAATTATTGATCTTTCTTTTCTGTGTAAGCAGAGGAGGAAGAATTTAACAACCTCTTACAGAGAGGCTTATTAACTCTTGGAGCGTAGCACTGTTCCATTTGTGCTGCAGGAGGCGTTAAGGCAGTCTACACCGCAAAAGGCAAGACTTGTTATTGTCTCCAAAAATCGATGGAGGTGCATAAAATCTTTGGAAGTTTTCCTTCAAAAGGCTCTTGGCACTATTCTTTAGTTATTATCTTGTTTTTTCTTTATATATATTTACTTTTACTGATGTATTCCGGCTTGTTTTGGAAAACCTTCAACTTACTCTGCCTTAAACTCTGTCCTGGCCGGGGGCGCAAGTGAAGCTTTTCTTTACGAATGATATGCTACAACACATCATCTATTCTCTATTCTCCATGGATCTCTATTCTCCATAGAAGTAAGAATACTTGAATGTACGAACTCTTTCACTTAAAATAGTAAATTATTGAAGTTAGCAACCGTAATACTTAATGAAATTTGCGATAATTTCATTCAATAATTGCGTTACGTACAGCCATTGAATTGATTCATATTAAAGCTTTCCATTTTCTGTGGTGGTACGATTTTACTAACCAAAGAGGATAATGGCTTCTATGGTTTGAACGAGAGGCGAGAACAGATTCATCGAATATAGCACATACTTTATTATAAAAATCATTAGCGATCGTACTGATATCATATTGATGATCAGTAAATCATGTTCATTGACTTAAAGCATCAAAAAAAAGTAACTAATAAATTTATTGCAACAATGAACAATACGTTTATCAACCGGAAATCTGTTTATCAATTTAGTAAATTCCCGTTTATTAGAGAATAAGTGTATTCTTATATCAATAAATACCATTTATTGTGGATAGATATAGTGTGTTTTTCCTTACAATAAATAGTCATTCATTAACATGATAGATTTGTTCGTTGAACAGATTTTAATAAAAAAAATTGTTACATCAACGTTCTTCTTTATTGTGTTTTTCGTACTTTGCTTGATCAGTGCATGTTTAGCAAGAAAAGACCAATCTGTAGGAACAGAGTTTAATGTAATGAGCAATACGAAAATTGTATCGAATAATGATATTAGACGTGAGATTTATGTCAGTCGCTTACTGTAAGTACCGTAATATCCGACGCCGGGTGGCCATTGTCTTGAAGAATAAGAGGTTGTGAATTGTAATCTGCTATTAAAATTGAGAACGTCGAAAGTTTAAAGATTCCAAATAATATCAAAATTTCAAGCAAGTCAAAAAAGTATTCATCTGAAGCCAAATTCAAATTAGAAGGAATGTAAAGTAAAAAATATTAACCACCAATTAAATAATTAACAAATCAACAGCAGTATCCACACTCCCAAAATGCCTACCAGTGATGATCAAGATCGCAACGAATGGTAGAATACAAGGAAGAAAGAAGTTCATTATCTGAAGTCGAAATGTTGAGCCAAATTGCAGTCAGAAATAGGATATTGTCAGGAGAAGAAAAGATGAAGGGAAGAAAGAATTTTTTCACTATGGAGGCCTTTTGAGATACCTTTTGATAATCTAGGCTAAAATACGAAAATCTGCTGGGTTGATTCATTTAAAAAAGAGACCATAAACACAATTTATTCTGATATAATTTTCGTCGTTATTTTGCTGCCTTGAGGCTCTTATTAAATTTGATTTGAATGATATGATGAACATGATCACGTGAGACTGAAATACTAGCATACTCCGGTAAATCTTCCAATAACTGAGTTCTATTAAACAGCCCAGGAACACTATAAGAACTAGTAAAGGCAATTTTTCAGCCTCTTCGATTCAAGTTTAATTATTATCATTAGGACGTCAATCGTTGATCTCTTGAATCATTCTTTGTTTGAGATACAGTATCCTTCAGCGAACTTAAAATAGTTCTAACAGAAGGAGAAATCAAATATTAAACGAACATAAGAGGATCGTTCCCCAAAGAATTACACAGAAACGATTAAATAAAACGTACGCTTCTTATATGCTGATTCTACCGGTCTATCGCACGGTAAAATACAAAAGCGACAGTCCGTGTAACCAACCACGTCTACCGTGCAGTTTACACACATTATACATACATCCACATCCATTCTGCGAGTGTTATAACATGACGCAATACCTAACGGGCAATAAGGAGCACACGACCTAATTCTGCTTGTTTCTAAGCTCGGAACGTTCGAGGTTCATACAAAGTAAATACGATGGTAGAACGCTTCGCTAAACTTGGCTCTCTTCTGCATGCAGCCAGCGGTACGAAATGTATCTCTTGTACAATCGCCTCGTGTTGTATCTGGACGCTTTGTATCGATTAAAGAAATGCTTTCTTGAAGATTGATTTTTGGGTGATAAAATTTATTGATGTGTAATCATAATTGGAGAAATGATTAGAAAAAGATCTGGTTGTGTAGGAGATGTGAAAAAAAAAATTCGCCTGAAGAAAAGAAAGTATTTGTAGCCTTGTAGCCTTATGCAAACGTGTTAGTCAATGTCATAGTCATCCATGGTCGCAACGAAGAACACCAAAATAATAATAACAGAAGGTTAGTTGAATGCCAATAAGCTCAAATGAAACACGTAAAAAGCTTAACTGTGAGGCGGAGCAGTGTTGATGGCTTCTTCCCTCCAATTTCTCCTAGTCTTACACATCATGTAAGATATTTTTTCGTTAAAAAACAACTTCTGTAATTTTATTCATTTCTTGAATAGAACGTATTATGGCTTTCATTGGTGGTTACTGAAAATTGATAATTTCCTTGGCTTAACGATATAATTAAATTTAATTAATGAAATAAAAGTTCCATTATACAGGGTACTTCCCGGGTAGGCTAATCATTGCGCAAAGGAGTCTCCTTACAAGTTCAAATCCTTTTGTTATACATCTAGTTGTTACAATGCATGCAGAAGCATTGCAACATCGCATCGACAAACATTTGAAAATTACTGCCCTAATTTGTTTGCTTAATCGTAAGTATTAGTTGGAGGTTGTGAATGTAATAAGAAATAAAGTGGGGCGTTAATTTTGTCCAGGAGTTTGTGGTGTACATGAGACATTGCACGATTTGGCAACTCTGAACGTTAAAAGCTCGCATTGTAATATTCCTCTTACCGGACCGGTAAGTCTCCTTTTCTAAAAATCGTCCGGATTCATACGCATTTAAGTGTACAAAAGACGCGACCGGGACGTAGCCGATTTCCTGCCGCAATTTCAACGGTACCTACCGCTTTGTTCCTTCTTACCGGTCCTCTGCGGTCGACGCGCTCGCAAAGTTACCAAGAAACGGGCCGCGGCCGTATAGAAGCTCTAAACGGCTCGCCCGGCGATCTCGGTCGGCTTGGTGGGGTGCGTTTGGAACTCTCTGTGCGCCTCCGTACCCGCTGCCCGTGCGTGTGTATTAGTGCGCGAGAGCCGTGCATGTGCTTGCCGTAGGTATTGCAAAATTCAAGTACGTCGTGGGACCCGTTCGTCCTACTAAACGAAAGTGAAATCGAGGTTAGGTTTGCACTTTCACTTGTTCGCGTCTATATACTAGCCCCGGCGAAACGACCAATCACGGACCGAATTCACGCCGTGTTTTTGTCGGTTCGGAATAAATTGAGTCATGGCCTACTTAGCGCGCGGGGAGATTCGGACACCGCGTTCAACTACACGCCGATCTTTGGTTTGTCGGGTCGTTTAAGTTCATGTCGGTTCGATGCTTGTATTGATGGAATATTCGGTTTGCACATCGAAATATTTTAGGGTATTCTCTTTTGTTTCTGTTAGGTTTTTGTCAGCTGTTTTTAAGGTATAAGCATTTGGATCATGGTAGGAGGTAAATCAGAACTTGTTTTAAAGCAGACGGAAGAAAGAAAATGGGAAAATGGATTTATTTTATTTGAATGAAGGCACCTAGGAAAATATATAGAATATGGCTGGGGAACCTTTGGAAAAATTGCAACTTGAACTTTAAATATTTATTTATTGTATTATTTGTTAAATGATTTCATTTAAATCTTTTTTGCCAAAAGTACAGAATAACTCGACAAAGAGCTAGATGGGTTCAATTCAATTTTTCTACTTGTCCTGCCAAAATTTCTTCTAGAAACATATTTATCAATATTCCTCTCACCTTGATATTAAATTCTCCCGTCTTGTTTGGAATTTACATTGATGGTAGAAATCACATTGTGTAGAGACAGACTGCACAAAAGAAACGTTATTGAACAATGCACCTTTAAACTAGAGATTAACGATGCTTACGCGACAAGTGACGACGGAGCTTTTGAAACTTCAAGGCAAACCGTCTGCAACTATAAAATACCTGGACACATCAGAAAATGCTTAGAAACAATAACCAAAAAATATAATGCTAAGATAGCTTAGCTTCCTCATGGTATTGACGGAATAATTCACGGCAAACGCAACAAAAGGAGAGAAAAAAAATACACTAACACACGGCCATGTTTCTGCCTACGCGGCGCCATCAGCGTGGTTTCAAGAGTGTTTTTTATTTCTACCTTCTATCGCTGTTGCCTCACAGTTATCTTAGCATTATATTTTTTGGTTATAAAATACCTATTCGAGATTTTGGATTTATGCCGATGGTACCCAGATAGAACATTGTACAATGAAGTACGAGTGCCCAGATTATTATTTTATACAATTACCATTCAAAATTTTCAATTTCTATTATATTTTGAAATTATACTTGCGCAATTTAAATGATCTAGTATTATTATTTGAATTTTGGTATCAATGATTTATACCGAATATTGTAAAATTGACGTCTGCACCTCTGGGATTTGATTCAGGAGATTAAAAAAAATCGAAAAGAAAGAGCGGAAAAAAATGGTTGGTTTTCATCACACCGTACGGTCGGCGCAATATCCGTGATGGTTAGATTGGTTAGAAACCAATGGCACATTTCTAACGCTCCACATCAGCAAAATAAGTTAAGCATTGGTCGACCATCGGGAACACTTGAGTAACATAAGCATGTCGATGTCGAACCAATTCAATCGGTGCCCGACAAAAGTAGATAATTCGCTCAAAGATCAATTTGCGGACCAATTACATTATTGTATAATAACCCGGCCCAAATATTTATTGACCATCGTCTTTGATACGATCTTGGACGTATTAAATGAGGGTTTTCGTCCCTACATTCATGCAAGCTATAAGTTTTTATGATGCTTGTCTCAGCTGGCGCGGATTCTTTATGCTATGCAACAACCATCTATGAAAATTAACTCAAATCTCCCTACCACCGTTATGCAAAACTTAAACTTCTTTAGGCTTAAATGGAGGAAGACCATGTCTCCTTAATAATCGGTGAGTATCTTTTTGGATATGACTTTGGGACGCTACAATTCGAAGGCTTGCACTTAGTTCCACTTCAATTATTCAAGAATTTGGTATTTTTTGATGGACGCTTAATGTCGGTTAACGGTCCTGTCTGATTTTGTCGAAGATTTAAAAGATTTGTAAAAGAATAACTCAGGGTATAAAATTCTATGCTCGGGGAGACCTGCCGACGGTTAAAATACTGAATTAATCAGTATAAGAGCGACTGACGTAGTGAAAAATGAGCTTGCGCTTTAGCCAATCTCATCCTGCAATCCTGCCTTTTGTTTGATTTTAACAATGTTGGTATTTTGAACATTTAAAACAATTATAGAAGTCGTCTTTTTTTTGGAAATGTTTCACATTAACGTTAAGGCAGATGCTGCTCAGTTAAGTAATATTTATTGTAATCTACACAGTTGTATATGCTTTCAAGTTTTCGTGTATTTTCAATGCATATACATATAAACGTCTTGACTTTTTACATATTTCAGTAAATCCTGAAAAAATTGATTTTTAACGAAATCATCAAATACAGACCGCATACCCAGTTTTTCAAAATTTTATAATAATAACAATATTTTATTGATTGAAGGTATCCAAGTGGAACAGTCAAGTATAAATTTGAGAAAAGCAAAAACAAAATTGAAACAAATCAAAAACCAAGGAAAGATTAATTACTTAAACAAAAGGAAATATACATATAACATCTAGAAATATGCAGATAACTTCTACGCCAGGCTTCGTAGCGATGTATAACTTTTATGGTGGTGTGATTATGGCAGTAGCAGTTCGGAGAGTGATGCTACGCAACGTTTGAAAAAGAGGTTTGCATGGATCTGTACGTTTGTTTCTGCACTACAAAGGCGCTTTTGCATCAGTGGATGTGGATTTCAGGCAGCAATGGAGTGCAAGCTACGAAACAAAAACGTCTTGGTATTTAGCATTTTAGGTCGTCGCAGTGAACATTCCAGGGTATCTTTATTTGACTGATGGGTTTGCTGTCTAGTTACTGAGGCTCACATACAAAAAAAGAAGAAGTGAAAAGTGTTTCTTCTTCTCCTAGTTAAGGCTTAATTTATTGGCACAAAATCCTCCTCCTGCTGATACTGTACCCGATCATATTGCATGCAGCCTCTAAGGTATGAACTTGGAGCATTTTCTCTGGTATCAGGCGAAAACTTTACTAAAATTACAAAAGATTGCCAATTGTTAATGTTTTTTTACCAATTTGTTGACTTATTTTCCCTGAATTCAGAATATATTTTTTTCAATGAACGATCAGCATGTGGTATTCAAATATCTCTGCTAAGTACACCTGAAAATAGTGAGATTGATCATTGGCAATCTCCATTACAGGGACTAATTCTGAAACTTTAAAACCTGATGGAAATAACGTCACACAGGTGAAAGCACTTGGTATATTCATAAAACCATACGATCTCCTGGCGTTTCAAGCACGCTACCGGAGTAACAATTCCTATTTTCGCAGTCGGCAGCAGGAACCTATTATTTTCCAATCTACTCTTTACTATACACGTACGCATCCATGTCGTCTACGTGTGTGTTTGTAAGTGTGTCTCTACGGGCTTGCCGTTATGCAATTCGAAATTGTTTTTAAGGTCGCACTCGACGCGTGATAAAAGAATGTTTACGTTCGACGACGGACGATAATCGGGCACACAGCACACTTTTCTGCGTTATATAATGGTGAACTGGTAAACCGACATCTTTCGCGGAGAATGCTGCGGTTACACGGACTGACATTCAAACCGGTGCCGATGGTGGAATAGCCGCGCGAGATATTCGAGAGCGATCTTCGAAACCGGGGAAAAATTTATTCGCAGCGGTACAGAACGCGTATATACTGCGCTTCATTAGTTTTTGTATAGATACGCAGAGATCCCTGCAGAGAAATAATTTCAACAACCCCAATAGTACATTCCAGCATACAGTGTATGTGTCACGATGAGCGTCGGTTAAAAGTATATGGGGGGAGTGGCTCATATAGAAATTTGAAAATTTACATACGCAAATCAGCATTAGTAGCTAGCTTAGCCATAATATTTTCAACTGAGGGTAGCTCCATCTTAAACCGGAAGGAGCCGTCCATTTCCGTATTTTAAATAAAACCCTACCATTTTTATGCCAGATTTAGATTCTGTGTTAAATTTTAAAGTTAGTTTATACCCAATTCCTACTCTTGCAGGGATATTGCACCTTTTCGAAAAAGCTCCGCAGATGTGGTGCATTGCATGCTTTCAATACGCAAAAAAAAATTATTTTGGTCGGTGGTGATGTTCATGAAACGTTGTGTCAACAGTAACCGACAAATTTGCTAAATTATACAGGGTGTGCTAGTAGAGAAGGGACAATACCAGTGTTTTTGATGATACTTATGGAAACTGCAGAATTTTATAGGCTCGATTTCACTTAAGAAAGTGGTTATCGCGTGGATGACATTCTCTCGTGCTTGTCTACGTGTCCTTTTGTTTGCTGGCGCCACTTCGTCATCATAATCCAATAAGTGCTATTTTAACATAAACTCCCGCGCGTGAAGTGGGATATGTAAATAATTGACTGCTACAACAAATATAGAATGGTTGAATTTCTTTCCTTCAACGGTGCAAATAAAAAGAAATAGTCTACGTGACATGTTCCTGAGGATTACTTTGATTTTACAGTTTTTGGAAAAAGAGAATTGTTAAATATTGAAAAAAAAGAACAAAAAGAAGATGATCAGACAAAACTTGAAAAAGTTGACAAACGATCAATGAAACGTTGCAATGAAGTAAATATAAGAAAAAGAGACAATAAAAAGTTTTTTTCTTCTCTGATAAAAACCTAGAAACCCCCAAAAAAAGGCAATTAATACTCAAATAGATCCCTTTTATATTGAGAAACTGTATTATATTTGTCTTGAAGTGTTGGAGTTCAAGGGATCTTTCTTTATTTCCTATTTAATTTGGCGTTAATATATATTTAGTTACATTAAAATAAACGATTCTATCGGCATATGCTCTTCACAGATCAGACCGAAAGGTCCGATTGTTCTTCAAATCCGATAGTGAAGAGTCTGATTGAGACGAGTGATAGTTCTCCATCACGTTTTAAGCAAACGTTCTTAATAAGTATTAACAATATTCCAAGGTAAGTATTTTTGGTAAACTAATGTTAATTTTATGTCTTATGATATATGCAATTTTCTATGTAGGTAACACACACATTTTTGTCACGTTACGTTTCACGATACTTCTACTTGGCAAGGTTATGCTGGATTCCGTCGGTATCATGATGAATATCCCCGATTCTTCCCAGTTGCCACTTTAGTGGAGTTAAGTTGTCTTCTTTTATTACAACCAGCGCCAATGATTGCTAATTCGGTTGTTTTGGATTGTCATTTGATCTTTTGCTACAGCTCGCCGATGTACTCCTTTGACCAACGAGCCCAGAACGCCTACTTCATCTGCTGGTACTTTTCGAATGTTTTTAATCGATATTCCTTATCTGGTATGTAATTTCTTCAACGTAGTGCCGATAACGATCGGCCCACTAAAAAGTGCGCAAAATTTACCACTTTTGATGTTTCCCTTGAACCTCCAAAGTGAAGCGAGTGCGCCAGTATGAAACACCATGATTTGCTCATCTAATAAATTCTGAGATATCTCAAGGCTGTTATTTCTGAAAAATGTTCTAAGTTCGCGTGAAGCATCTACGAAGCTTGTTCTATTTGAATATATTTTGTCTGGTTTACCTCAATCTTCGTAAAGCGGCTCGATGAACTTGTAACGAGTTCGATACGTTACCAAACACACAAAAAGGCATATGTGCGCCTCTGTAGTACTTACTCCTCTACCTTGTTTAGCTTTGAGCAATACATGATCTGCATAAATCGTTTTTCGCGCCGAATATCTGCCCCCAATTGGCCAAAATTAATCCCTAGAGTACAATAATTGCTGCGTACCTACATGTAACAAACGACCATGTTCTCGTTTAAACAGTAACTTAGTAAATGGATGCTTAGCACTTAGCAAAATGGGATGCTAATTTTCTAAACCTTTGTTAGATTATAAATAATTGAAGGTAGATGCCAAATGTACTATTAACAATAATAAACACAGTGGTTTTTAGTACTTTATACTATAATACAATTGTTCATAATTGTACACTTAATTTAACGAAGATGTCGTTAAATTAAGACCATTTAAATTTACGGTGAACACAATCGCATCATCCACAGAACGTGCTGGATTTTCATGGAGAGGTATCCTAACAGGTCAAAACTTACTCGAGGTATTATCGATTGGCTACTTGGGAACTTACTAGAGATTTTGGTTTGTTTATGAAAACACCAAAGAAAGCTAAGCTGTTGGTAGATGACGAAGACACAGAACTACGACATTGGGCTATTTTACTGCATACCCTATTAATTTGATACTTGATGCAGAATTAGCGCTCAGAACATCGCCCAAAAGGATTTTGGTAGAGCATAAGTGGCAGCATTTCAAACATAGTATGGTGCAAAGTATCATATTAGCGGACATTGAACGTCGAAGGGAATTCTATGAATGGCATTTAGTTCAAGTACAAAAAGATGATGAATTCTTGGATATTATTAGGAGCGTTAAAGCCACATTTTGCAGAAACAGAACGTATAACCGTAAGAATGTCAAATTTGGGCTTCAGTTGAAGTTGTAAAGTTCAATTGAAGTTGTAATGTATTTTGCGCTTTGAAGAACGAGTTTCGCTGGTCTACTTTTATGAATACAATTTAAATTGAATGCGTTACGAGGAAATTTTACGTAACGCTGTCCGCGAATCATTACGTCTTCGATCAGAAGAAAAAACCCCGAATGCGTGGTATCAAATGGACGGGGTTTCCCCGCATAATACACGTAGCGCATCGACTATTCGTACTGAAATGGTTGACGATCGATGGATCTCTAAAAACGATTTTTTTGCCCGGTTACCCATCACCATTTTGTTCTTGCGGAATTATATTAAAAACGTTATATTCAGAGAACCATTTGACACAAAAGATGACATGATGTGCAGAGTAAGAGGAACCTTCAACGATATGTGTTTGTAACCATGGAAGACACGGTTAAATCTCAAAGAGCAATAATTTTCTTTTTGTGGAAAAAGGGTGTGAAAACTTCAGAAATTATTCCACGTCGGCAAGGAATCTGCAAGGAAACTCAATAGGTCTGATACTTGCCGTCAACTTCAAGAGCTGTTAGTCCATTACGGTGATGAATTTTGACAACGGATAATAACTTCTGGCGAAACGTAGATTTCCTATTTCAATCCTGAGACCAAGGTCAATCCAAAGAATGGCGTAAAACGGAAGAAGGCGCGTGCAGTTCCATCTGTTGGAAAGGTAATACCTACTGCATTCAGGAATTGCGAAGGGATTATTTTTATGGATATTTATAAGCCATTTATTGAATGAAAAATTTCCAAATTATACAATCAACTAGAAGTAAAATTGAACAAAAAATGAAAATAGTTCAAGATACGAACACTGCCATGCAGAAACTAGTAATTTAGTTGGGAATTTAGATATTGCAAAAGAATCCGTTTTAAACGTATTACATAGGAACAGGCTTTGGTTTGAACAAGAGGGCGCTCCACCTCATTAGGCGGCTAAGGTGTCAGCCTATTTAGATGAAGTCTTTCCAAATATAATAGATCGGAGGGCTGTATTGAGTGGCCAACCAAATCGCCAAATCTGATCCCTTTAGACTTAGACAATCGAGGACTTAAAAATTCGCGTTCGAAACGAAATTCGACTAATACCTCCTATGCATAACAATCAAATGGAGTTTGTGAAAATAGACTTGCTTATTAACAAGTTGCAAATGGAGCATATTTTCAACATGAATAATGCTAAAACTCTTCGACGTAGGTATATCACATGTTACATGAAAATTGTTTAAAACTTTACGTAGAATTAGAAAATGTAAAAATATACAGAGTTTTCCATTAAAAAATAAGTTGACTTCCGCCCTACTTTTTTTTTAAGAATATTTTCTAAATATGTAGAAAATGAAAATAAAATTGAATTTTTTTGGATAATGAATTTGTTGTAATAAATATGTAAATAACACAGCGTATCGGCCGCCCCTGACTTTGTTAAACAAATCCATTATAATCAATCCTTGCCTATGATTAAATTAATCGCATTAACACTATTTTACCCTATGCGTGTCACGGCAAATTTACTTATTGCTTTAGTTTGTAAACTTCATGAGCTTGCACGAATTGCCCGTACGCTCTATTTCGTTCGCGCTTTTTAGATATAATCCAATTTGTCATGCTGCGATAGCGTCAAAAACAACAAACGCTACATACCAGTATATTATACATACAAATCTAGGTATCTCATTGATATTACGAACTCTCAATGTTGATTAAATAACCACTTACTTAACAGCATAGAAACACACATATGTACATGAATGAGCGTGCGCTAAAACTTTTACTTGCTCCTATTATCTCATTTATTCCGAAGTTGAATGTATAAATAAGACCGCTAATTAGTGGCTGTATCACCGCGAAAAAATTACAAGATCGAATCAGTTAGGTCGATTTGATTAATGAGGAAAGGTTACCGGGTTATTTCGACGATATTTTCGCGTTCAATTTCGTTGCCTGGCGGTATCGAAAGTCGTGATCTGCAATTGTTAATTAATTTTAATCATGGGCGGAGTTTTTCTTGTTTCTCGCATAGAGATAGGAGCCAGTTGGTGAAAATGTTTATAATTAGCGTCCTCGTGTTACCCGGGCTTTTTTTATTGGACGTCGTTAAATGTAAATAAACAAATGTGTTGTTGTTATGAAGCGTATATTTTGACATCTACATTATGTTTATGTCTCTATGGTAACAAGAATAATGTTGTTGCATTACTGAATGTCATGTTGGGTTCGAGGATGTTAGCCGTGGATAAAAAGTTCGTTGTTTTCGTGCAATTATCGCTTTTGATTTTCCTATTTTCTCTTGAAACTAACACTGGTTACAACATCGAGATGTGTAACTATTAATTATCGATAATATTTATTATTGCGCTTATATATTAATGTTGCATGTTCTGTTCTATTTCACAACCTCCTATATACAGGTGAATCAATATTCACACAAAAAAAAAGAAATTATTAAAACAATCAAAAGTCTACGTCGAGCTAAGCCGAACGGAAACAAAACATCTAATTGCCTAACCGACCCTCGAAGTCGTTACTATTTTCGTTAATACATGTACGTAACATATGGCAGAAGTTCTTGGCAACAGAACTGAAATTATTCGTATCTATTCCTTTATAAAGGTGAGCAATGACGCGATCCACTCCGGCAGCGAAGTACAATAAACCTGTGCTTTTATGTATCCCCACAGGAGAAAATATATTGAAGTTATGTCGGCAAACCGGGGTGGCCACGCTGTTGGCCACCTCGATCAATCCATTTATTAGGAAAACGGCGATTCCAAATTTACCGCACTTAAAACCTAACATGTGCAGATACCATCGTGTTGAAAAATCACTGTTGCATGTTTTTCTTAAAATAACTATTCAAATCTTTTAAAGAATTTAGTTTTCCGGGTTGAAACCGCATGAGAATGCCGATGTTTCGCGCTCAGTTGCATGGAACTTCTTTTGGGCTGCTGCGTATTGTCTCGCTGCTGTAAGAAGAACTCTTCTTACGGCGGTTTCAACCCGGAAACTTAAATTCTTTAAAAGAAAACATTGCCCGCGGAAGTTTACAACAACATATATCTATCCAAATATTCACAGACCAACGTTTTTGCTGAATGAAAACTCCTTGTTGATTGAAATGACCTGGATCGGTAAATAAAACATGAAAAATGTCGGGATTGCTCTCAATTTGGTGTAATATCCATATACAAAAATTTACTGCCAATAGGTCACCTCCGAGACCCAGCATTTGAACATGGTGTAGATGGTTTGGATACAAGTTGTATCCTCAAGGACGTCTATGAATAGAGGATTAGGTGTGACGCTTATTTCTTGACAGCAAACATGCGCTAGTGCAGGATATTCTCAATTCCTCCTGTTGCAATGTTTTCGAGATCCACCGGCACACAAACAATGAAAATTTGGAAGGGAGATATCCCGTTTCCACGGCACGCATTTCTTCGTTTTCGATTATTTTGTGATCTGGATGATGGCAGTTTGGAAACCGTCCTCTGTACAAACCCTCAGCATCACGTTCATTATCTTTATAAGCGCCTAATTTATCGTATCGATGTATTCTTTAGTACACATGTCTTTCGGGTGATTGTTGTTTATTTGAATTGAAAGTAACAGAGTATGCTAACAAAGAATACGTCCAATAGTTGAGTGTAGGCTTTCACGACCGTAATCCATGGTAGAAATGTCTTTCGGGTGATGTCGTGTAGTTAATATTTTACTTGACGTTTCGCTGACCGTCCTGTCAGCTTCTTCAGAAGATTTCTAAAGACTTCTTTAGAAATCTATGGATTACGGTCGTGAAAGCCTACACACAACTATTGGACGTATTCTTTATTAGCATATCCTGTTACTTTCAATTCAAATAAACATGATAACGTCAAAGTTAAATATATCAATGGCAACTCGGTACTACTTTCTATAAATATGAATTCCGCTTGTGCCTAGTTTTGCAATACCGCCCTAGTCGAATTACTCGTTAATCTTTAATTTTCATTTTTCCCTAAAAACGGGCTCGCTTTTGGAATTTTAGTATTCTTAATTGGTTTTGTTTTTAACGATAGGACATATATTCGAAAATTGATCAGTATATCCGATGTCCCATTTTAATCTTAACCGCGGGATATCTCGAGAAATATGAATGCAACGAAGAATTGTTCGTTCGCCTCATCGAGGACGATTTCAGTTTTAACGCAGATCGCGCTGTAATCGGTGAAAATAGGGTAACTTTATCTCTTTAAGCAGAAGCTCTACATATTGCTTTCTACATATTGCTATTCTTCGTTAAGTAGTAACTTTTCCCTGAAGCATTCTGTTGTTGATTTCGTAGATTGCATTGAGGCATTGTAGTTTAATTAAAATATATTAAAATGTATGAGGATTATCAATTACAACGCCATCTAGAGTGTTCAAGGAAAATAAGCAATAATACATACTTATTTACTTTTTGGAATAGAATTGCAATAGGTAACAGAAAATACTGGTTTCCATCTAAAAAAATATAGGGTGGCTTAATTTTTTTTAAGGGAAACCCCTATTTTCATCAATGACAACACCATCTATGTTAAACCCAAAATTGTCATTCTGTGACCCCCGACGAGGCGAATAAACAATAGCTTGACGAACTTTTTCACTGTTAATATTAAAATGCGACACCCACTATAAATAGATTGTTGCTATGAGGGCTCTTAGTTTTTAAAATAAGTGGCCATACATCAGTTATCTATTCATCATTTCGTCGCCTTAGATTTAGAAGGTTGTATCTACGGTTTAAAAAGAAATGGGTTTTTAGTCTGTCAAAGTCGCATCTACATTTTAGATGTCTCGCCAAACTGGAAACTCATTGTTTAAAAAATCGCAGATAGAACCTTCTCTTCCAAGGCAACGATTTATTAATATTGAATTTTGCGAAGTCAGTTACATGAAATTTAATTATTTAAATTTTAAATATTAAATTTTTGATGCACCAATATCTTCAGAAATCAAGTATTCAATTAAATATTCAATTCAATAATTCAATTCAAGTATTCAATACAGTGCTCTGAAATATTTACGTAATTACCAAAAAAGGCTGATCCGCTTGCGTTGTCTTGGACATTAGTGAGGTTGTGGGTGTTTGTGTTCCGTTCAAAAATTTAACAAAATTTGTATATTAGCTTAGACTGTAACAGTCGCATTTTTTAAAAAAGGAAAAATTAGTTTTAGGAGGGAGTATTTTGAATTGCTTGGACGTTACCAGTCATGATGTCTTTTGCTTAGCTCATAAAGAAAACTAAAAGGATTCAAATAAAATAACCTGCGAAATATTCACGGAACTAAAAAGGCTATGCCGAGGCATGTAAGCATGTGTCCGTTTTACATCAATCAATCCATCAAAGTTAAGTGCCTGAGTGGACCCTCATGTAAACGGTTTCGTAAACGTCTAATTTTTAATTGGAGGTTTTTTAATTTAATGTATTGAGTTACACTTTACGAATCAATCCTTCCATAGCGGTGATGAGGTACATGTTCTTTGAATCCTTGGACGCACAATGCAATCTGGTTTTTTGGATGAAATGCCCTGTATATGTCAAGTATTTTAACGCTCGATATCTCGAAACGTCTTACGAGCTTGAGTAGTAATTCGAATTTTATTTGTTTGAGTGTTTATTGGCCATCAAAATCTGGTATGTAGGAATCTGAACATTGTTACCTCGTCATTGGATGTTTTTCTTAAAAACCTTTTATATTTATAAGGTCCGATTAGGAGCGTGGAATAACATTATGTTGAAAGCCATAGCATGTCTCCTAAGTTGTCACATGCTTTCGGAAGATAACAGCTTCTGTTTTCAAGAATACCAATTCATAAAGGCGCAATGTTTCGAATTCGCGTAATTGACTCACACTGTATATTTTGCTTTACTCGTGAAAAGAAAATGAAATATGAAGTCTTGCTGTTGAAAGACGAACAAAAAATAGATTCGATCTCTAAAGAAACTGAAACTCAACTCTAGACAATATTTAAATTCATATTTAAGATATCGATCTCGACTATATTCCCAGCGCGAGACACCATCTAGTTAAGGGGACACTTTAAGGATAGACATGAAGCTGCGTACCCGTTCCACGAGAGGCATTGTAAAAAAGGAAAAGTGACGATTGTACACAGCTAATACCCGAGTCACGACTGACACACTTTAGGATCTCCGTGTTTCTCGTGTGCCACCCAACTACGACAACAACAACAAAAGCAACGACGACAATAAGGGTTTTTTTTTAACAAATTTAATGGTGTTCGTTGTTCATTGTGTATAACACACATTTGCATACGTGACATTATACATATAAAGTGTACACTGAGAAAAAGTTTAGTAACCATAATTATACATTAATTTGTAGCTATTAAACTTCCCATAAATAAACATTGCTTACTGTCCTAAGTAAATTAATTTGCTGCCGTTATTAAACAGTATGCACAAAATGCACAACCCGATAAACAAGTAAGAATTAAAAAGGCCAAATGGGAAAAATATTTAAGGCAAAAATGGTGAAACAAGTGGTACTAGCAGCAAAGCAAGATAGCCAAATGGAAGAAAACTAAAAATTAGTCTATAAAGTGCTGAAAAATCTCCGAATCGACCAAAGACAAATTAAGGTTAAACAAATGAAGGACAAAATGGGATATTATTAAGTAACAAATCAAATATCGTAAATTGATGGAAAGAACACTTTAAAAAATTGGTAAAAATGTCAGATTGGGAAGAAAATATAATCCGACCAATCAGCGTAGAGAAAACGGCAGCAGCAATAAAAATACTCAAGAGTGGGAGAAACATGAAGAACACCGGTATCGAAATGTTGACCGAAATTTTTAATACAGCAAGCAGCGATGTACCACAAGACTAGTATTATACCAAGGTGAAACAATTAGAGAAATTGGGAGAAAAGGAAGAAAAAAGCTTTGTTCTACCAAGATAATACACTTCAGTGGTGGCCATGGCAAAAATACACGAATTGCGGTTCGAATTGATAAATTATCCACCACATTCAATAGATTTGGCCCCCAACGACTTTTTTCTGTTTCTTAGGCTCAAAGTTTCGCTCGAAGGACAGCGATTTTCATCGAATGAGGAAGCTTATTTTACAGAACAAGATCCCAACTAAATTAAACAAAAACCGTTGAAGGAAAAAAGGAGAAAATGTCTTTACACTCCATTAAACCATATTTATTATAATATCTCGGACTGTTAATTTTTGTAATTTCAAATTTTTTGCACTGATTTATCCCTGCAGTACTGGGAAATTATAATTTCTCCTAGTTTTTTATTTGTTGCAACTTCCCGTGTTACTTTCTTATGAAACTGATAATTATTGATTCAAATATCAATTGTGCATGCTCAATACTGATTTCAAAGTCAATAAAAATTAGCGTCCGAATATTTATTTGTCAGTACATTTGTTGTATTTTTGTTATGTAATAAAAAAGTCATTCCTTACGATCAGACTTCATGTTAGGTAAAAAGTTGATTTTTTAATCGGGAAGACAAGAAGAACAGTGTAAAGTATACATTTTTTAACATTTTGAACATTGTCCGAATATGTAGGTGTTTGAGCTCGTATAATTTATATAATCAAGATGTTTTGCGAAGTGATGAGAGTCAAGTTGTGTGGAATGGGGAAAACGGGTATCTTTAAAAAGTTGGACATATCAGCTACTAGCTGCTAATTCTATCTACGTGCATCTCAAGATATTATCCATTAAAACATTTTGTTCTAGCTGCAACACAACGTCTTTGTAATATAAGATAACATCATCTAAGGAGACCACAATCAATTGGGCAAATATGGCTTCCATGGGTTTTAATCCATTTTAGCCGCAGTAATTAGTTAAATGTTAATGCAGGAAATTTGAATCTCAAATTTCTGTAGATTTTTCTTGGTCAATTAGTTGAATGGGGCAAAATTTAGAAATTTTTAATACATGTTTGGCTCTTAGCCAGCTTTTTTTAAAGAAAAATTGTAATCTTTATTGTTATTCTTTTGTCACGATTATTCGATTTGTGTATTTGCACATACTTCAAATTTTTTAATTTTTTAAAATAAAAAATATATATTAATACATTGAATAATCACGACAAAAGAATAACAACGAAAATTACAATTCTGCTTTTGAAAAATATAGCAAGTAAATGGGAACGTTAAGAGCCAAACTTGTATCAAAAGTTTCTGATTGAAGTAAAGGAAGACGTACATACGTAATTAGTAAAATCGTGTCTAGTAGCAAGAAAATCTAATCGTGAAATAACATTATTAATAATAAAGAAAGCGAATCTCGTACCATTTTCTTTTCCCACGACACATTACATCTATGAAAAACTATCATAATTACAATCCCATTTATGAATAAACAATAACTTACGAGCAATTCGCTTTTACACCTCAACATTGAGGTAATTAAGAATATGTTAAATAATAGTGTTGTATAAGAGAACGTTGGAATTACGTATAACAGATAAAAAAAATTTACCAGCTCGTATATGTAATTAATGTACTAGTGATTTATCCACCCAGGCATGCAGTTTCTTATGCATATATATTATTTATGCATGCAGATGCTAACGTAGCTTTCATACAACGTTGTAAACAATTGACTCGTTTCTGAATTAATTTATGTCGTCATCTAATGCATAAAATATGTATAACCCGTTGCTGTTGAAGGAAGTACCTTATGACAAATTGGGAAAAAAAATTTAAATTAAAATTTAATTGCGTAGTGTGAATCGTTCTAAAATTTTGTTTTAATTGCGGAATTTTCCATTTGTTTTAACCAATATTTTTTTAGTTTTTATTTTTACTTTTGACCTCGAATTCGTAATTTTCCAGTGAACATTTTCTTTGGGTCTTCAGGTTCTTGGCAAAGGAAACTAAGAGTTTTTTTTTCTTGGATTTTTTTATTTTTATTATGCTTCATCGTACCACTTTCATTAACATTATCAAGCCTATCAACGATAATTTTATTTATTAGCAATTTACAATTTATTTGTCCTTTTTTAAGTTTCCCTTTATTGAATATCACTTCCTCATTTTATTTATTTAGTGAGAAAAGGAAACGGATATGGTTGAATGAAGAAACTGCAATAGCATAGTACCACGTGGCAGAGCACCCTGTAATAATAAAAAAATAGTATTTTAGACTAATGTCCATAAGCCTTTTGTTTTCAAGATGCAGGATACTAGCGGTTTTTTGACAAATCTAGTTTTTTAAAAATATTTTCCGATTGCGAAGACGTAATTGAACCAATATTAGTGTGTCTTAGTATCCTTAACGCGATCAAAAACGCTTACCTGTAGTTGTTTATGGAATTTTTAGCACATATCACATTATTCACGCTTGTCGTGTTCCTGACTATGTTTTTGCTTGTTTCTGTTGTTTGTTGTTTTCTAAAATTGCTTGGAAAAATGGTTCTGTTCACTTTTGAAGGATACAGGAACATGATTATGTGTTATAGTGCAGCATGATCAAATTCTTCCGAAGAGAGAATGTGGCTGTTGCAAAAAAGCTAAAGTTAATAGTGGGATAAGCAGAATTTATTGGACTTTTGCAAACGGTGGAAAATGATCTTAGAATAAGTACCAGAAAAATAAGTTCAGCGATACGGAATGTTAACTGTGAATCAGCTTACAGAATAGGTTCTTCACCCGTTTCATTCCCAGGGCAAATAATCGTCACCTATTAGGACATGATTATTTACCCCGTGAACAATTTTTTGGAAAATGCATTGAACACTTTACAGATTTTTAAACCTTTAATATTACGTATCTTGAAAACAAAAAAAAATTGCGGAGATTGGTGTACAAGATCTTTTTTCTCTATTTTATGGTCCTTTAAAGCGTTGTACTACGCATTGTAATTTTTCCATTGTCACCGTGTAGAATTAATATTTTGAATTAAAATATGGTTATTTTTGAATTACGTTTTACAAATGAACCTCCGATTAAAAATATATACAGCCCGTTCAGCGAGGAATCAGCCAGCGATGAATGAAGATTTTAAAACAGACAACTTTGTTGTAAACGTTCGTTGGAGGCATATGTTTTCTGGTAATCTTTAAAAAAATTAATGTATCACCGTTAGGTGGGGCTATTTAATCTATTTTTTTTATGCATGGCTCTTTCTATTATAAATTTAATTTGAAATATTGAGGATAACATAATTCATTTTCTATCAAGTCAATAAATGTAAAGGTAAAAAGCCAAACATTAATTAACCCTCATTTTTAAATATTTTGTCTGGTCACCTGGATATAAGTACCTTAGACTTAAATATTTATCTTATTATTTTCTTTGAAAGCACAACGGGTAAGTTGGTAGCAGTTATAAGACTAGTTACCACTAACGTGTAAGAGACTCCAACACGACAAATTAAATAACACTAGCGGTGACGCCGTTCAAAATAAGCATTTATAGTAAAGTTTGCAAAGCAAAATCTTCATTCATTCCTGAGATATCGTGCTGTCCTATTTCTCGTCGAACACACTGTAGAATCTATATAAACTGTGAAATCAAATGAAATAAACCATTGCAATTCAATTATTTTAGTTTTAGAAGAAAAAGAAGAAATACTTCAGAATAGACCACTGAAATTCTTGTGGAAATCTGAAAGATATCTTTAAGGATCCTTAACGGCTCGGTGGTCTAAAGCGACTCGGTAGTCAAGTTGAGTCCCGCTAGGATCAACACATTTTTTTAGTGGACGCTTCACTTTTTACTGCGAAGGAGTGATAGAAACAAGGCCACACGCGCACAATTTATTATGAGATTGTGACAAGCTTCAAGAGCTTATAAACCCCGTTGGGCCGTCATCACACTAACAAAAAAGATATATTGGGATATAACAAATGTCTTGTTTAAAAAGAAGCTTTCCAGTTTAGGAAATTACCTTGCCTAGCAGCATTCTTTTTCCGAAAATTTAGGTTTCCCAAATTAACAAACAGTACATTTTAAATTCACGCATGTATCTGCATATATACCGTTCCTGAGGATCGCTCGTTATGTGTAAAAAGTCGTTGTACAGTAATCTACTACCGTTTAGTCGAATAAGCACTTTACACTTTTACATTTTTTTTTTTTAATTAAGTTGTTCTTTTATTTTCTCCGTTACGTTTGGATAGTTCAAGGCGTCAGAAAAGCAGGAAATCGTGTATCGTTAATATTCCCCGTACTCTACAAGATTTATTTACAGTTAGGAACAAAAGTTAACTTCTTAATGCCTTCCCACAAGAAATATTAGAATTTTATTATAAATTAATTTATTTATAGCAATTAGATTTGATCATTAGATTCGTTGTTGTCAATTGTAAAAAATTTATTTCTTGTTCGACTTTTCATTTCATTTCTTTTGAAATAATCATAAAATTGATCTAATCTATAAAAAAAAAGGAAACTCATCCAGTTTCTCATCTATGCACAGTACTCGTACAAAACGTGCCAGTTTGTTATTGTCTCGATCGTTTTCGAGAGCGTTTTCACTTTTAGTTTCTGCGTATTTTCCCGTCGTCTTCGACGAAGTGAAAGTGGAGTTATTGGTCAAGGTTATTTAATGGCAAACAGCATTGCATAATCGAAACAGAATAATTGTAAAATGATTTATAATTATTTTAATTGAATAATTAAATTAAGCTCGCATAAATTCATTAGCGTATTATGCATGCATTGGTCTCATTTTTCCAAAATTTTCATTTGACTATATTAACGTCATACGGAACATGTGGTTAGCTAATGTAAGAAATACAGTAGTTGATAGTAGATTTGATTTTCGTAATTACGTGACGAGAGAAGCGTTTATCGTAAAGCGGGATATTAATATATTTCCTTAGAAAGAAAAAAAAAAGATATATTGGTGAGATAAGCAAACGATAGTGATTATTATTGAAATTGAATTATTATTGGAAACTTACATGATTTCAATGAAGATTATTAGGAGCTGGTAGTAATTTAGGTATAGGATGTCGTCGTGTCATAAATTATATCGTCCTGCCTTTAATATCGAAAGCAAACATCTAGATTGCTGATTTTTCTTAATTAATAAAAATAAGGAGAAAGATGTATAAATTATCTCTATTAAATCATTTAATCGTCTTTTTCCTTGACATTTTTATTTTCATTTTATCATTGTTTGTCACGCTTTCATCTTCACTATCTGTTGTCGTGGATTCTCCACTTGCAATTATGAAAAGAATAAAATGTTCGTCACCACCTATACTAATTTTATAAAGAAATCTTGATTGTCTGACTCATCAATGCAAAGCCGAAGCTGTGGAATCACAAACACTAAATTTTGGCCAGTAGGTTTGTTTAGGCGTGTTTAGGCACGCAATAATTTTTGGAAATTTTGGAAATTGAAAGAGATAGGGAAAGTTCGTTTGGGAGCCTCGTAATTTTTTAATTAAGAAAGATGGAATTTGCTACTTCGGTTTCTGTTCAGAATTTTGGAACCTGCTCATGCAAAATTGTCCACCCCTATTTACCCTCGTCAAGACTGGTTTCCCAATAGTGAAGCGTGTTTTTGTATAAGAATTTTCGTGTTGTTCGTTCTTAATATTTTAGAACTCCGATACAAAATTCTCCAAAAACACTAAAATAAATTCTAATTAAAAGCTTAAATAGCAATTTCCATGTTTCTAACTTCGAAAATTGAAGGAATTCTCATAATATTTTTCATCTTTTTTTATAGCCCTTTAAAATCCGGTTGAAACACGTTTTTTAAAAGTTTATGGCATGAATTTCAATTAAAGGTCCATCCTAAGCCCCTAGCTCTGATGAAGATAGCGCTTTTTCATCCGTACATTTACTGTAATAGAAAATTATTATACGATAAAATGATTTCATATTTATTTTTTTACAAATTTAAAATATTGCAGCTTTTAAAATCAACACTATCTAGACGTAAAGCTTCTTGCCTGACCATGAATTTGTTTTTTTTATACCGTAATAATTGTGAAAAAATTATTCTTAAATCCAGTAAGAACAATGACTGCCACATGCATTAATTTACTTTTGGAGGCTAATTTAAGACAACAACAAGGTAGACGCCTTTATATTGTTTACGGCCCTATTCCTTTTTAACATCTTTCACGAGCTCTCATTTGATATTGAAGCAATACAATAATATTCTTTACCAAGGAAATGGAAAGTCTGTAAAATTAAAAATCTTTTACGGGAGCAATTACCTTTATCGATAAAGTTAATACTGCAAGAACTGAAATATTGACCTTCAAATTACCTGGACCTCCAATCACCTATTCCCCATTGATATGGTGGCCAAAGGCAATTCGGAAGATTGTATATGGAAAAGAACGACATCTGAAAATTCTTGAATACGATCCTGGTGCTAAAAATCTTGATCAAGTTTATAATAAGGAGGTAATCAAAACCACATTGTGCGGATAACAGGAAGATTTCACTTTAAGAGCGGGACTTTTGTCAAACTGCGTGGGCAATTCAAGAACAGAAGAAAATAAAGCTAACGTAGGTATCAATTCAGTGAAATCAACACCAAGGGGATTTTTACTTTAATTCTGAACCCCAAAAAGAACCTCAAGAGAAAGCTTCAACAGCTAATCAGCGGTGAAAAACCATGTTACTCTATTGTGCGTTCAAAGCCATCAAATGATAGAGGGAAATAAAAAGATTTATAAGCCAGTTGAGAAAGCAACGAATAGGTCCAGTTTTCAGAAGAAATTAGAAAATGAGAGGAAAACTAAAAGATTTTTCACTGGCGAAACCAACTTAAGCAAAAACATTTCTAACGTCTTCGTTAAAGACACCAAAAACAATGTTACCTTTTTACAACAGAAATTAAAGAACTTGTAAGTTTATTGCTAGATAATTCAACCCCAAAATATCTCTTACATAAATTAATTAGGATCATTAATAAAAATTAGGAAAATCTGAAGATCCAAATAAGATCTATAGTTGTTAGAATTAAATTAAATTTGACGAGAGATACCCGAATTCGACATCGTAGGAATATCTGCAATATTTTATGTAAAAATATAATTAAGGAATATCCTTGTTAAACATTTTCGCTAGTTTTCTCTACGCAACATTATTTTCAATCTTGGTGCAAAGTGGAACAATGATATATAAGTCGTAAATACACAGCCTGTCTCGATGGCAGTGTGGGTATGCAGCGGTGGTTAATGAAAGTGTATTGTCCTACGAAAAATAAGACAATAGCCACATACTGTTACCTATATATCGCATAGATGTTAGAGCGTACTAACATATTCTCTTGGCACAAAGGATTTCGACATGAACTCTTGTAGTGCTAGCGAGCAACCGTAAACTAGATAAAAAAATACGACTCAAATATAAAACGTGAATACCGTGTCGGGAGAGAGAGGTCAATAAAATAAACTGGCTTCGAGCTTTATAATACGTCCACATATCTCTATGTACATATCTGCTTCATACATGTAATGCATATGCGTGTAGCGGAGCATTGTTGTTTGACATACGATTTTTTCTTCGTCTATACAGCGTCGCTTGACCGCTCGCAACGTAGCCAATAAATTACTATTGTTGTATTTGGAGAGAGTTTGCGCTAGCGTCATTCATTTCGGCTGCTATCGACGTGACCTATTTCTTTATTACACTTCAATCAAAAAGGCAGAAAGAAAGAAATTTAGTTTAAGAGAGTTCTGTTTCTCGCGATAAAATTTTTATGATTACTAGAATTAAGCTAAAGCCTCTACATCAGAAGATTGCAAGAATTTTGAGTTCTTTGCCGGATTTTTAACATTTTATATTGGAGATATCTAGATCCTCACGTAGCCGATCATTTTTGACAAACCAATGGGACTGCCATTAGCCTAAGAATCTGGTTTTGTGATATATCTAGTGTGTTGCAGAAGCGGTATCGTGCATGTAGAAATTCGTCGCCAACAGGGACACCTGTAATACTCCAGCCAAAATTGGTCTTCTGGAGGATGTCTAAAGACGCCGTTGCAACCGTCCCCTGCGCTCCAGTGCATTGCGGGCATATTCTGACAAACGGAGCAAGTGGAAGTCAGTCGAGAGGTAAACTGCTCAGAAACGGGAAAGTACAATCAGTGCATTTCTTAATCTAGTAAGGATGACCGCTTCCAAGATTTTAGAAAGAAAAGGTAAGAGTCTGATAGCCTAAAGTGATAATCTTGCTGGGAATTTTAGACGTTTGTTTAAGAACTGTAACCTTGGTCTCGCGTTTGCAGATGTGAAGAAAATAAGTAAGTTTTTGGACATCACTAACAAAAAAAAGAGAGAAAGAAAGCTTCTAGGGGGACATATTGCAGCACCCTATTAAGGATGTTATTATGTGTTAGAATTAGGGAAGAGCGTGACTCAGAGAGAAGTGTTGGTTTTTTCTCCCATGTTATTTTGTGCGAGTTGTGATTGGTATGAGATGACAAGGGCAATTATTTAAGAAAAACGTGCGAGATGAAGATGACGTCACCCAAAGCGTTGTAATATAATAAAAAAAGTTTTCTCTCATAGACAAAGGCAACTGGGCTTCAGCGTCCAAGCATCGGCGGTTGGCTATGTGCCTCCTTTATCTCGCAGAAGATATATTTGGCGTTCCGTCATGGCCAGAAGAGTCGCGAACGGAGCTAGGGTGTTAATCATGGGCCAAGTAATGATTTCAGTGAATTACAAGAGTGCATATAGTGAAGTCAGCAGGGGAACCAGAAAACGCTGTTGAGTTCCCGCCAAGAGGCCGCACTGATCACCACGTTAAATTATATATTTTCTATTATTTATTTTTATATCGATGTTTATCTTAAACCTGCTGTCAACTAAATAATATATTTTCTTTGTTGTAAGTTTTAATAAAATTGATTCTATTCTTGGGGGCCCCATTTTCAGTTTTAAATTTTATTTTATTTATTTTATACTTGTTACTATTAACTGTAATATCATTCATATTTGCCATCTTTTGTAATAAAACGTTGTTACTTTTGAAGTCAATTTTTTGATTTATTGGTGAATGGTTCCTCGTAAACTACAAGACCTGAAAAAGCTACGAGTTACGAAACTAATTGAAAGGGTCACATTAATTATTAAAAATAAGCATTTCAAAGCAAGTAATCATTTTACTAAAATTTCATTTAATTTGCAATCAGCCCCGGTGCAATTTAGCAACAAACGTAAGGCTATTATTGTTGCAACGTCCGGAGGCTTCATAAGGTCCTCTTCAATTGGCTTCCCATTCAAGAGCCGCGAAGAGAGGTTATCATCATCAATATTAGACAAATTTGATAGGGCACCATGGCCTCAGCTCATTGCTTATCGGAATAGACTTACCCTGTTTCATCTTGCAATGGCCGTACTATGTCTATGCGTCCCCTCAATGCTCTAATCGTGTGCCAGAATGAATTATCCACAACTGCTAAAGAAAATCAGCTAGTTCATCATTTATTTGCTTGGTTAACAACAGCAAATTACATTACTTATCACAGGAAATTTTTGCAGCAAACTATTGTTAATTGTGGAACCCTCGTAAAACTATACAGGAAGTACTTAAATCTAATAAATTAACTTCTTATATTATAGGAAAACGTCAGATTTAAATTAATTCAACAGTCTTTAAATGTCATTCGATTATTATTCTCCTCGTATTAGCGAAAAGGAATAATAAAACGACCTCTTAATATATTTCTAAATTACATATACGGAAAGTTTGCTTAAGATCTCTCTTAATGCAATTGCACGTCGTATTTTATTGACATTTATTATAATTTCTAATTTTGTTATTAATAGAAAACGATAGTAACGCTAAAACGCAGCAGAAATAATGCTACATTACGCCCTTGGCACATTTTTAGCGTTCAATAGATACGGAAACTTGAACTTAAGACCGTACGCTTTTAGCCAGGTAAATCGGTAGTAAACGCATGCAAATATAAATATCGTACGTACGTTCGCGAATAACAAAAGCAAATAATAATGAATAGACACAAACGGTGCGTAAGTCATATGTAGTTGTATAGACATCTATGTGTGTAGGCATATGCACTTAGCAATGAGATTTTGCAGCATATTCACGTAAACAGTGCATGTCTGGAAAATGTACAGCCGTGGGCACGATTTCAGTAGGTGCATTTAGAACTTTAAAGAACTACTTATGTTACTGATAGGGAAGCATCGATAACGACGCGGTTCCAAACTGAAAACCAAGAGTACAACCGCGAAAGCCTACGTACGTTATTCAAATCACTTTGTTGAAGATCTTGTATTAGTAGATTTTGCTTTGTATGCATTAATGCTACTGACCATTTCAACTATCGTCTTATTGTTTTCTTGCTATTCTAAATTTAAATCATTTAATTTCGATGTCAAATCCGTAAGAAAAGCAAAACCACTACTGCGAATACTAAAAGAGCAACAACCATTTATTTCGAGGTACAAGTCACGAGTACGACTGCGTTGCGTTCACAAAATCGCCTCCTGTCGATTGTGATCGATCAAAAATCGCTTCGCGATTTGTTGGCCACTCCTGCGTCTACCTGATGCTGTAAAAAGAATTAATTGCAAATCGTAGCAAAACGATATTTGTATATTTTACACACGAAAGCTCTTGAGGTTATGACAAGCTTCAAAAAGCCCCGTTAGGGCGTTACCACGCAAAAAGGGAATCGACCCTTCCTAACTTGGTGATAACCTTAGTTTTAACTTTTCAGGCAGTGTCAATTTGCTCGGAATAAACATTGGACACGCACTACGCACGGAGTGCCAAGCACTGGAATACTTGATTCTCGCGTGTAATATCCTGATATATGGGGCCGTGGTGATTACCAAAGCATAATTATTTGTCAAGAAGAATTCTAAGGTTGATTTTTAGTGAATCTTACAGAGAATCATGTAGACTTTTGCTCATCGAAGATAACTTAGTGCCTTGCATATATCTAGTGATAGAGCACACTAGGAGATTTTTTGACCAATTCAAAATGCCTCCACATATATACAACACCCACACAGTGGACTTCAACCACACCCAAAATCTCTTTTTGAAAGATCCTTTTGCAAAAATATAATTTGCACCACCCGTTATTTTCAAAAATGGAATCACAAAGTGCCTTGAATCCGGTCTTCTCCTGGTTTTGATTCACGAAACTTGCCGGAGTGACACATCCTGCTCAGATAACTTCCTCAGTACTGACCTTCTTTGTCTAACTGAAGGTGGTCCTGTATATAGATTCAACGATTCGCAGACGTCTACTAGAAATGTTTTAGTTTAGGCGAAATTTATTAATAAATTTCTAGCAAAGGAGGATGAACATTCCAATAGGAGCTCGATAAATTTGTTATGGAAGATATTCGATGCAAGTACTTTTTGTATTTAAATATCGTTCTAATATTATTTAAATTTGCAGAAACGGACAAATTAGTACAAACTAGTGCGAATTAGTGCAAACTAGTGCAAATTAGTGCAAACTAGTGCGAAATAGCGCAAATTTGTGCAAATTGTCTGTAATAGATCCCCCCCCCATACTTATAATGCCGTCAGAGTAATCCGTTTGGCAGTTCCATAATCAATGGCCAAAGCGTTCTCTTTAGTCAATCTATCCCACTGCCGACTTCGAGATATTCGTAAGGGCGAAGGTCTTCTCAATGCTGCAATTCTGGAAGCAAAGAGGAACTTAATTTTCCAACAAAATCAATCGAAAAGTTAAAAATTAATTAAAAAAAAGGAATCTAGAATAATTCCAATTTTAAACTCAATTGCCTCAGCTGGTTGTTCGTATAACCATTACTGTATAATAAACATGACATGGTAAATAAACTTTTCTCTGTTTTTTTCACCTTGTCCCCATGGTATAATGGCTCATATCGTATGTGTGTCGATGGAAAGTATGTGAATTTAAATTTTTTGGCCCATTCGCCTAAATAATTTTACATTACAAATGTAGCGGTTATGTAAATAAGCGCGGATTACGACACGCCGTGTCGGTTTTATTGGTATTCACATGGAAAGCTTTAGCTCCTAGACCTTATTTCTTTTAGATTTAATGGTAAAATATTAGAGTGGAAATCGTACGTCGATAAATTGGAAAATAGCGCTCGGATATTAAAGTATAACAAGCGCAAACCGCCAAAAATTTAGTGGGTAGTGCAGGTAGGTGTGTTGGCAATACTGCGAATAGATCTGTATTTGATAATCATTGTTAACGCATAGAATGATCTATTTACAATTAAATTGAATTTGGTTCCGTTCCTAAATGTCAGAGAAGTAAGTGGTGATGATAATGTGATATGTTATACAACTGGCGCATAAACTTTAATTTAAATCTAAGTGGGTACGTCGACTTATTAGTCTTGTATTCCCCTTTATGTAAAGAAATAAGATTTACCAACTATTAAGGCTTTATGAATTTTCTTTTTTGAGTAAGAGTTATAGCTACTCAAAGATTAGAAAAGCTGCTGATTTATACAGCTGTAATTTGTGAAAACCACGATGACTGCTAAATTTGTTGCGCATGTTAGTTCCCAACGACCGCCGTACTTCTGAGATTCTAGGCAATAAATTTAGACGTATCTTAGATCTTCGAAAATTCATCTTTTTTGAAATTAAACGTATTTCGATAAAATGCTGTGTTTTTGTTTTGACGGAGACACTCGATATTTACAATAACAGAAAGAATTGTTATTTTTTTGAAGCATTTTCAAAGCATGCGAGCACAAAGAAAACCTACAAAACGCGAAGATCATCTACAACAACTTTCTGCTTCAAAATGAAAGTTTGCAACACCTAAAGTACAGTTAATACATGTTTCTTCTAATCTTTGAACATCATCGTCAATATTTGTGCTTTGTTCATGGACTAACATTTATTTATTTATTTATTTATTTTTATTTATTTAGTACTTACAGAAGATTGTAAATGGTACAGTCCTAATAATTACAAGTTTGTAATGAAAGAGTCTCCGCAATGTGCCTAGTGAAGAATCTATGAAAAACATCGATTTGTTTCAAGGAATTCAGATAATTTAACAGGGTTATTTTGACCACAAAGTGTTTGATGGAAGGGAATGTGAAAAGTAATCGAGGTGCGGGGCTACGAACTAGAATAAAGATCAATTATTATTATTCGCCAGATTCGGCCCCTGTGACTCGTTTCTTTTTCAAAACACGAAAAACTGGCTTGATGAAAAGCGGTCCACATCAAATGTAGGGGCCATTACCGAAATGGGGAACTTGCAAGGTATGGCGAACCCTATTATTTAGAACATCGCTAGACTAAGCGCATAGAACTATAAGGAAACAATGTTGAGAAATAATGTATTAAATGTAAAACAATTGCGTTCTTCCCTTAACACAGGTATTTAGCGTGACATCCTCGTGCATCATGCGCTTTCATATCTTCGACGCTTATGTTTTCTAGAAGAATTTGCTTCTGTATGGAACAGGCGAAAATCCTCTGCGCATTAGTAGTTATAATTTAGAAAAAATAAACAATATTTTGGCTTAAGATTTTAACCTGGTGGCAGTAATTTTTAAATAATTTTCTCGCTTGGCAGAAGTTGATGACAGTTAAGAGCTGAGTAAAATAAACGATATAAGCAGTTACTGCCTTTAATATTATCTTCTGATTTTGTTAACGCTTTTTATGCAAGTTGAGATATGCTAATATATCCACTGCTAGTTAGGAGACCATCTACGACACCTATTTAGGAGATCATCTACGACGCAGAGGCAACAGGTTCTTTCTTTGGGGACAGCTTCTGCTAGCTTTTATTCGTTTTACAAGCGTTTAATGAAAACCTCTCTCTACATTTGAAAATGCAAGGGGGGTTATTTTTTTTTACCATAAGCGACTTCTTCAGCTTATTTGCACAAAACTGGGGAGCTATTATTGTTTTGGTATGTAAGTTTTCATTGCTTAGATACTTAATACAATCCCAATTTTCATATAATCAAGTACGTTGAAAGATCAAAAGGTCTGTATGAACTGGAATATACGTGTGACGTGTGCCTTCTTCCTTTTTTTGGCTTTATGCGAGCTTACTAATAATAATAATAACACAGAGAAGCTTTCTCCAGATATAACACTGCTCGGGAGTACATTGTATAATTTTATGCAGCTATAAAAAACTGTTTTCATTAGTTTACAGTTTATGGCGAAGAATTTAAATTGTTTGTCCGTGTCTAGTTTGGCTAAAACCAAATTTTGTACATTCATAGATGTATATATGTAGCTGGTACAGTTAAGAGATTCTGGCCTCTGAATTTTCCTCTACAGGAATCGCTTACACTTTACAATTTGTAATGATTGCTTCTGATACTGAAAAAGTTTCATCAACAGCAATTGCCTATCGCTTGAAACTGTCCATGAATAGCTCATCTTTCATCGAAAGGCTAGTGTTGTCTGCATAATTTGTCAAGAAAGAATTATCGATGGGAACATCCAAATCATTCATAAATATAATGAAGATAATACGCAAATGGAAATATCGAGGACGCAGGGCAGAAGTCTCTTTCCCCAGTTGCCGATTTGCATCATGATAAATAAGATTCCATCCAATGCAGAGAGCATTCTTTCGAACACCGTAGTGGCAAAGCTTTTTCGATAGCAAAGGGAAGCAGACGCAGTGAAATGCCCTGGACAAATCCAGCAGCACGGCACACGCCATACCGTCTGATTCAAGGCTTTCTGGCAATGCATGGGTGAATTCAAATGTAACAGTTTCTACACGTAAATCATGAATTTCGAAGACGTTATACATTCTATTGTACATACATAACTCTTTCAAAGATCTTTGAAAACACGGAAATACTAACTGGCACTGAGGGAAAAAGCCACCTATTCCAGGTGGTTTATAGGGTTTAAATATTAACAGAGTTCGTCTTCTTCTCTTTCTGTAACAATTTTAATTGCTAGATTCTACGGTACAGTTTTGTATCAGCTACACAGTTTCAACTTGTTTTGAAGCAACATGCGTTAATAATTAGTGGTATTAAACACCAGTTACATGCACCTAAACCTAAGCCGGCCATATTCTTCCCATATTTCTTAACATCTTAATATCTCGAAATGCAAGGCAATAACGTTTTCACGAAAGAAGAAGCTCATTGTTTATGACTACTTCCTGGAGAATGAAATTCTATCTCGACTGATTTGGTTGTCACTTTTGATCCTAAGTTGACATTTGCGACACATTGCGACAGCAGTTTCCAGAGCAAATAAAATGCTAGGCTTCGTCTTACGAAGTGCCAGGCACTTCCATAATACCCTACTATGGTTACTTTGTTCAATTCTCTTGTAAGACCTGGGATTGAGTATTGCGCGTTGATTTGGAACCCAATTTATTTTGCTCATAGGACAAGGCTGGAGAATGTACAAAGGAAGTTCCTGAAGTATCTATCCTTTCGGACTAGTGGAGTGTACCCAGACGAGATTATCCGCAGGATCAACTTTTAGCCACCTTTAACGCCTGCTCCCTTTTAACTCGACGTTCCGTGCAGGCTCTAAAGTTTATATTTCGTATTATCCATGGTAATATTTACTGCCTCCCAATCCTCGAGCGGTTGCAGTTTCTGGTTCCAAGACATTCCGCGCGGCATTCACACTCGCAAAGCACGTTCAAATGTACCGCTTAGATCACCTATTAAATTTATTTGTGATAGATGTAACAGTATCAACTCTAAATGCGATATATTCTCTTGTACCTTGGGTTCCCTTGTTCGAATCTTTTTATCGATGTAATGGTATATATATAACTTTGGGTATAACGCTGCGGAACTTTTCTCGCTGTGTTGTGCTATATATGTATATTTTCTTTTCTTTGTATATTTTTTTGTAACTTTCTTTATGGGTAATTTGGTGATTAGCACTGTTGGGTAAATATATTATTATTATTATTATATTTTGGAAATTATTAACAGTGCTTGAATAATAACGGAGGACAGTACCACACGCCAAATGATGTCGTAGATTGTGATATTACCTGGTGAAGGGTTACTATATCGCGAATTCGGCGGGCGAATTTGGTGAGGGTCGCGCTCTCATTTTCAGACTGCTGGAACGTTTATTTGAGACAGCTAATCGCAATAGGACTTAAAAGCAAGCCAGAAAACATTGCGCAATTGCAGATTGTATTGTGATATTTTGAGCTATTGTGTTGTTGACAGACATCATTAGTTCTAATAACAACCCGAATTTAATTTTAATGACGACCATTTGTCTTTGTACCGTCAAGAATCTTATGAACTTGAAAATATTTTTGGCAAGAAGCTGTTTGCCCGCCAAAATATAAAACGATTATTTTATTGCATCCAAAGATATGTCTACAGAGCAATCGTCGTATCCCGTATCCAGCCCTTAAATAAATAAAAAAAACAATTCGCGATATAACGGGAGCGAAGATTCTGCGAAAACCAAAGTTTATTAACACCGTTATTAACAATGACAGGAAAAATATTGCTAAATCCCACGCACGCCACCGTTTATTTATTTTGCAAAGGTGTATAAACTATAAGAGCGCATTTACACATGTATGCATTCGTACCTAACTTCCATAAACTTTATCTAAAGTTGGCGTTATTAATGCAAACAAAATCGATGAGTTCGCGGATTTTTTTCTCGGATTTTCTCGAGCATTTTTTCCACGATGCGTATCGTCCGTTAACCTTGCAGTTTATTAACCTTGTTATTAAAGTTTAATAACTCTTCGGCGTACGTATGGTGTACAGCGAGATTCAAAACCGATGCTTGTTGCAACAATTCGCGAATCGTGTTATTTACTTCAGTAGATAATATTAAATCCACCAACGTCATTTTACTACTACGCGATAGATATTTCCTTTCAGTAATGTGCAATCCTTTAGTACAATGATAAGTAGTGGGTTGAACGTCTCTTTCTGACGTTTGATTCTTTAATAGGGGCTGAAAATTAGAGATTTTCCTATTGAATAGGAAGCAAATGTATAAACACCGTGTCAATGCGACGATTAGGAAGTAAATAACTCTTCCAGAAATTGAAATAGGGGAAACGGCTACATTTGCAACAATCTTTGATCATTTTTCTTTGAATTCTCTGAAAACTAAATATTACCCAGAAGGGATGATTCCGAACTTGAAAATTCAAAAAATTATGAAAGTTTGGGAATATATAGAGCACATATGTCTCACGTTATTTTATTTTTCCGCCATTCTGAATGGGGGAAATTAATTTTTGAAATTTTGACATTTTCCACTCTATGGATGGCAAGAGCTAGAGCAAAAGCTTTGAGACAAAAATTGTTTGTTGTAACGTGTTTTATAAATCAGTAACATCGATCTCTTCGTCCCATTAGCTTCGTCTCATATTAGCTCTAAACGGAGACATCTTCCGTGGAATAATAACAATACCAGAAGAAACTTGAAATTAACACAATATTATCATACTAAATGTAAACGTATGAAAGCTCTTATCTACCTTGCTGAATTTCCTTCGATCGTTGACTAAAATACAGATTAAGGCAATTCATAGAGAATATCAGAAATATCTGCAAAATCATATTGCTTAAGCTCCAAAATTATTTTGAAAATTCGTAAAAAATAAGCGTTCCTATTAAGCATTCCAGGATGCTTAGCACCTGATGATTTAACTCTTCACCAACCCGCCGATATTGCTCAAACTTTTGCAGATGTGTCTTATAATGTATTTGACAATATGGGATGTTTCACTTCCAACGAAGTTTTGTAGGATTTAAGAAAGCTCAGATCTTCGATGGTGAGTAGACATGAAGCATTGCCAAGTTTTCTTATTCGTGATTGTACTCTAGTAGTATGTGGCCCACCATGTGTTATTTTTAAGTTGGCCATTTGTACATCAACCTTTCCTATTTATTGGAAAATTGAATCTCGCCTGTTTTCAAAAAAAAATATGACCGAGATGTTCGTAAATACAAACTGATTAATGTACTTTATAACTCCGCTAAGGTATTTTGAACAGTTACTAGATAACAGCCTTTACAACAGTGTTAAGCCATTTTTATCTGTCCATCAAGATGGTTTTATTAAAGGCCGCTCAACCGTTACCATCTTAGTTGATCTAACGCAATGCATTAGCGAATGCGTTGATAATAACCAACAAGTACATCTAATTTACATTGACTTCAGTAAAGCCTTTGATACAATAGATCATACGATTTATTGTTGTTGAAACTGTCTTCTATCGGATTTTGTCCTAGTACTGTGTCACTTATTGATTTTTATCTCTTCAACCATTCCTGCTAGGTTCACTGCAATGAGTTCCTTTACCGGTCTTTCATTACAGCCAGTGGTGTGTCAAATGATGGGATCACCCCTTGTCAGTAAAATTGTTAATGAGGAGACTCCTAATCTGGCTTATCAACTGTAAGAGATCAACTAGTGTTGCTGCAGTAATAAAGTATAAAGTAATAAATAATTGTAGCAGTAATACGCGCAGCAATAAGCTGCAGTGTGTTACAAACATTGTTACAACTCTCCACTGGGAAAACTCTAACTACGAAACGTGAAAAATTAGATTTATGTTTTCTTTCTAAATATACATTGCGCTGAAAAGTTCGAGACAATTCTAGCAACCTTCTTTTGACAAAAATGCTCCAACCAGAATCCACAAAAAATTAATGTGTGGATGGAATGAAAATGAAAGCAACCAGTTTACAAGATTTTCAATATTTTGCGATTCTCCAAAGAAGATGTCAAATTCGGCGGTTAAAAATTATGTTGTTTATACTTTTTTGTTGGCATGTTTTGTTCCATTTTGATCTACTGGATGAATAAAGTCTATTATTTTTTTTTAATTATTTTTGTCGCAAGGTCGCAAGGTCTACACCCGGTCTCCGGAGTCCTCACGCGGAGGGCACGGCAGCCATGTGGAATACCGCAGGAACGCCGGCCACCTAGTTATTGATATTAATTTCCTTTAATTTTGTCTTTTACCTCTCCTGGGAGATTATGAGCAGCACGTACAAGGTGGACCAAATTCGATACTTTTAATAGGGAACTTATATTTCTAAAGGAATTAGACAAAAACTGACCTAAGCTTCTGGAGCTCGATTTTAAAGAGAAATCGATTGGTGAAATCCCTATTTTTATATCTTCTTTAATATTAGAGATAGAGAGCGTTTTCTTAAAATGTGCAATTTTTAAAATCCTTGTAACTTTTTTATTTGTGAAAATGCTTGATTTATATAAAAACTATATTAGGGCGCTTTTTGACGCAAAATCCTATGCTCTAATTTTTTCTTTTTTTAAACTCTTATTTTTTGAGATATTATCAAGACTTGTGTTTTTTTATATAGAACACCCTATATATTTTTACACTATTGAAAAGCACATAAAATTACCTTTAAAATGATATAACACCCTTCATATTTTATTTAAACAATTTTTAAATTATTTGTTTTGCTTCATTTCACATTATTTTAAGATGGCTATCACCAATCGATTTCTCTTTAAAATCGAGCTCCAGAAGCTTAGGTCAATTTTTAGGTAATTTCTTTAGAAATATAGGTTCCCTATTAAAAGTATCGAATTTGGCCCACCTTGTACACACGTAAAAATATTTTTTTTAATGAAACGCATCTGTATATTTGTTGACATATATTTTACTTAAAACTTAAAGCTGACTATTATTTTGTCAGAATCAATTTAACAATAAAAACAATAAAAAAGAAAATAATTCAAATTCTTAAGTAAAGATATTCATGCACCGGTTATTACCATAAATCTTAAGTTCCAAGTTCGAGCATATATTTTTTTGAGAGATGTATATTTGGGGTAATTTAAAATTAAGAGAATCTATGCCTTACCTTTGCAAAAAAAAAGGTGCAGACTTTGGGCTCTAGTAGATTCAAGGTTATTCCTCTGCTTAGAAAATAGAGGTTGCTGGCTCCCTGTTTATTTATTTTAGTTTAAAAATGGAAGACGTTCGCCAGCTTTTGTCTTTTTAGGGCTGCACGGAAGATACCGTGAACAATTTAATATATGATGTAATGTACGATCTTTACGAAGGTGTTCATTTATGATACGGCTTTCATTATAAGATTTAATTAAACTAAGCCTTAAGAGTTTTTCGACTACAAATTGTTAAATTCCAGAATCCAGTTTCTTGTTTATGAAAATGTTGAAAAAATATTCCACAAAAGATTACGATGGAGCATCTACATTAAAGATGTATTCAACTTCTAAAATGTTACCTCCAGTCAGGAATTTTAGGTTTGCGGCAGGTGAATTCCGACGTAATATTGCTAGATATTTCTGATATTCTAACATGTGAAATTCTTTCTAAATACGCTATAGATTTGTTAAAAGCTCTTACCGAACACAATCACATTTTATATTTGTCGTCATTTATTACAGAACTAAAACTCGATGCACCGCTTCTTTTTGCATTGCAAGAGAATAATATCAAAATTGGCCCACCAAATTTGATATCCCGTAAGAAGTATGAGGTCAAGCACAAAGATTTTAAATCTTCTGCGCATTATTCAAGATGTTGAAGAAATTTACCTTATTCTTTAGCTTTGCGAATACAACAGACTCAATAAAACATGTTTCAACGTATTACTTAGACACAACGTAGTATGAGGTTAATGAAGTTAAATATGCTTCTTAGAGCTTCTTACTGTGTACATATCAAGATGATACTCCAGAATTTCGCTTATTAGTAGAATGGCGACGTTGCGTGCAGTTTGTCATTGGCGTAGTCATATAAGAGAAGGTAGGAAGGCTGGTAAAGGTTTCAACTTTATTTATAACAACATAATGTTCTTAGAGAAAGTAACAATTACTCGCAAAATTATATTTAAGTACCACATTTGGGAAATTCCCCTGCTTCCAAATTTATTATTTGCGCAAAATCGATAAGCCAATTAGCCGTAATGGCGAACACGTCATCGCAATTAAAACCACTTTTATCCAGCATTAATTTGTGTATTAATACTTGTTTTATATCTAATCAAACATACTTCGCATTTAATACTAAGAAAGTGAAATATTGTCGCACTGATATGCTTATTCACATAATCCGCACATTGACGCATGTTCTATTTGCACAAGCGAGAAAAAAATACACCAGAAAAGAAGTGTAAGTATTTATTTTGTTGGGCGACATACAACCTAATCGCAAAATAAATAAAAAAAAATCTGCGATAGGCTAATGTTATTGTCGCGAGATTTATGCCATTCGCACAGGCGGAGACAATAGAATCCGATCGCCTTAAAAAAAAAATACAACGCGAGAAAACGAGAACTTGGTTTCGTGGAAACGCCGGAAATAAAAAATAACTTCTTATCGTACACCCACACGTCACTATCGGTGATAAAGATGATGTGATGATCGAGGAAGGAAAACACACTGGTGAATCAGTACTTTAACCTCAAATTTCCTTTAATTCACACGAAAAAACACAAACGTATCATTTGCGGCAGATAGTGAAGTCCGTATGGAAACGTACGATATTGTAGGTGACTCAAACTTGCTATTAAGTACGTTGCTTTAATGTGGAATATTTTTTAGATTTGAATGTTGCTAGGTCTCATCCGATTATTTGCGAAAGCTGCCAATGAGTATTTGACAACACCTTTTTCAAATTTCGTCATTATATAAACAATAAAGGGCGCTCCTTTGTGCTTTAGTGTTTCATAGCCAATTTGCATGCGTTTTAATCATTTCCATGTCGTTGTTTTAAAGTTGCAGAAAAAGAGCAGATCATGCTATTTACTATCGCCCCGTTCAAGTACGAATTCTTCAAGAATTTGCTTCTTTCAAAGCTGGTCCTGTAGACTTTATTCGATATACGTATGATGCTAATTGTTATAAGTTGGTGCAAAGTACTCTGAGTTATTTCAGGCTTACAGATCCTCTATTATTTCATAATTATTAGGTATTATTTAATCTCTTAATATTTTATTTATCACTGTTATAACGTGTGCACGTAATCCCTTTCGGAGATAAGTTTTATCTGGTGATTGGTTTTCTGTCTAGAATGAATGCGCTTATCGGAGCAGGAAACCAAATATTTGAAACAGAACGGATTTACTAAATCAGTATCGGCAATATTAAATATTCAAGTGGTAATTGATACCATCTATATACATGAGTCATCTATATGCGTAAAATGTAATCTTTATTCAAGAACATCAATTTACGAGGGGAGTTCTTAGCCCTGCTGTTCTCCTCGACCATACTACACACTTGTACCCTCTTGGGTCACGGTGACCCGATCCTCTGAAATACGAAATCAGACCAAAGTAACAGCAAGTTTTATGCATTATTCATTTTATTTACTACGACAATGATTTATGCATTTAAAAATTAACAAACTAGAACAATAACACAAGAAATGTTATAATATCTGACATTTTATTTCTTGCAATGAGGACAATAATATACAAAACTATAAAATCTATAACTAACAAGACACAAAGTCATAAAATATTGAGTGAAAAAAATAAAAAATAAAAAAGTTACTAAAGCATGATTTCAATTTCGGGTCAAATAGACCCAAGGAGAACAGCAGGGTTAAATGCGTGGGCTTGGCAAGAAAGAAAAGACGTTTCTATCTCCTTTCCTGCAGCCCTGCGAAATAAGAGTCTGTTTCTCCAATTACTTCATCGTTTGAGCCAAATCAATTTCCACCAAGCCATTTTCCCGTATTTTGAAATAGGAAATAATCGCTGCTGGTTAAATCTGGCGAATGCAAGCAATTCGTGTCCTAAGTAACAGAATTTTGCCATGGAGGTGAAAACAAATACGGACGTTTTTCTTTCGCTGCGTTGTTGAAATAATAAAGTAGCTTTGGCCTTCTTTGACGTCGATTGTCCACAAAAAACCCGCTGTTTGGATTGTTCTTTGGTCTCTGGTGTGCAAGATCATTCGGATTGCGCTTTAACATCACCAAAATCTATTTAATTGAGACGCCTACAGCCTCAGAAGTCTCAGGCACTTTGAATTTCGAATCATTCGTTACCGAATTGTGAATTTTTTTCATCGTTTTCAACCTCCTTTGGACGATTTGGATGCTCTTGATCAAAAATGTTCGTTCGATTGCGTTCAATATTTTACGATCGATAATGAAGTAGCAGAGCGTCCGCGAACTTCATTGAGTTTCACTTTTGTCTCATTATTCGTTTTCTTAAAAAAATAAATATTTAATCTCTGCTCTATGTTGTTAAATGGGAAAATGGCAATTATTCACAAACTAATTAACATATCTGCCTGAAAACTTGACAGGACTCTTGTCAAGGGTTGCTTTTACGAAAAATATAGTCGTTTCAATTCTAGGTAGCGCCATCTCTTGACGAGACTGGGTAATTATGGAACTCCCCTCGTATTCAACTTCAAGTGTTCAATTTGAAATTTCGTATATTTTAAAACTGCTGTCTATTCAAAAATATTCAAAAACTTATGCTCAAAATATATCTTTAAGTGGAAATAATACTGTTTAAATTGTACTTATGCGAAATAATCTAACATTTTTACAAGAAGTACTCAATGCGGTAATTTTAGTCCTTTGTGCATTCTTAAAACAAATAATTCACTTTGCATAATTGCTTTGCGTGTTTGACTGAATAATTAGCTTAACCAACATGGAAGTTCTTTTTACCAAAACCAATGCGTCTCTTATTTTTTCATCTACAGACAGCTTTTAATGATTGCAACTAAATCGCAACAAATTAAATGGAATGGCTTGAATTTATAATGCGAACATGTGGATTTACATATATCTCCCACTTTACTTGATTAAATTAGCATTTATCTACAAATTCAATCTTTTCAAGAAGCGTCTGCGTTGTCGAATTATTTCTAAAGCGAAACGCATCATTTGCAATCCTTCTAACGCATCTGCATATGAATTGATCACTTTAAGAGATGAACTGTATGAGTAATTGTCTCAACCGGTTGAAAAATCCATGTGTGAATGTTGCGGAGGAAGTTATTGCAGATCGTTTTTTAAACTGGTTCTCTTAAAAGATTGGATAGATTAACCCTTTCTTGGAAAATGCTATATTCCTTTCATACCCAAACGTATTATAGATACTGTAGCATTAATGAAGTGAAAAGATCTGTTGCAATGTAAAATTTTAATCGCTCCAATTTGAAAATCACAGCTTCAGGGTTGTAAAATGCAAGGAAAATGTATATCTTCATGTTTCTTTCGAATATTTTCCCGTTTGGCACTTCTTTGTTCTGCTGTTTTTCTCGATTCTTCGTTCCGTGTCTTTCCTGGTCTTTCTCCTTTTGTCTTTTGTCTCAAACTTTCTTAACCAATCTGTTTTCATTTATTCTTGAAATACGTTGTAATCGTCTGAGTTCTTTGATGCCTCGATTATTTTCAGTTGTTCTCGATGTACGTTATTTTATCTTTCCTTGCTTTATTTTCTATTATTCGTAGATATCTTCCAGCATGGTTGATGTCCCGCATCAGTTTGCTATTTTATGGTCTTTCTTCTTTCCCATAAGGTTCGTTTTTAAGGCGTTGCAGATTCTTTTCATTGGTTTATTTTGTCTTTGATAGTTCTTGTGTTGTTTATTGTTGTTCATAAATATGTTAAGGCTCCCTACATATTACATATTATTCTACTAGTTTTATAGCCTTTTTCCACTACCATGACCTTTGGTTTTTTTATATGGCCATATCATCGGCGTAATAGTATTTCGCGATATTGATTTTCTAAAATCTCCAAAGGCCGAGCATTATATTGAAAAGTATTGGTTTTAAAACATATTTCTGCTTCTTCGACCTCTCATGGCCTTTTCACTCGTTTTCTGTATGATGTAACTTAATTATGTATCCCTCAACCTTTATGGAATTCTGCTTGGGCTTCTTCTGTCTTTTCGATCTTTTTGCATAGTCTTTCTTTCAAAATTCTGGAAAATAAAGTGAGCTATGTGTCTCAAGCTATTGGACACAAAACTGCAATAGTATGGTGGTGCCTTCCTCAACTAAGTATTACATAAATAAAAAATTGTATCTCCTTTCTAATTAATTAATACTTACTACGAAATTATGAGTACAGATGGTGCTTTTAGTCATATATGCATGTTATAACGTAGCAAGGGATTCCTAGAACTCCATTCCCTACGTATGATTGTTTGATGCCGGAAAGTCTGGCGTATAAAAGTTTCACAAGAAAAATGGCGTAATTTAGTGGTTATGATGATTCGATTGTATTTGTTTGCGTATACAATTTACAAGAAAGATAAACAAACTTGTTCTGGGGGACGGACAATGTTTACGGATAATTTTTCGATGATATCGTGTGTTGGGTGTTTGATGGACGTCATGATGACATCGCATCGGTACGGATACACAAACTTTTTCATAATGCATACCTACATCCGGAATCTCAGATTGTATAATTTTTGGTTAGCGAATTAAAAGGATGCGTTGAGTGTACGAAGATTGGATTAAAATGTTAATAAAACAAAAAGAAATGAAAATTACGGTGTTGTAGGGGAGGAAGTCCTAGTCAGTATTGCCATCTTCACTAACTTGCGGATACAAAGCCAAAGACTGTCAACGATCAAACAAATAAGTTTCAATGAACAGTGAAAAATTAGCTTAATATATCTACAACATTTTGTTTAGATTAGTGAGTGAAGGTCGACGTAGATTACACAATACAATAAAATTTCGCCACCTGAGTCAGATACTACATCATTTGTATAGTTCTTGATGCTGAGCCCACATCCAGTCACAGAATTCCTCTAACACGTCAAGATTTCGAAACATTGTAACAGTTTGGTTTGATTTTTTTAGACAAACTTTTCCGTTAAACTCGAAAAACTGCCTGAAAATGTTTACTCGGAGGGTTTCAGTGTCGCTGATAATAAATCTGAAGTCAGTATTTCTAAATTCAGGGTGGCGAATCTAATATGGCGGCTGCAGCTACCACAATCTGTAGCTGAGTAACTCAAAATCTGGCAAAATCGATTAAGAGGGTTCTTCTCACGTTCGGGGTGCTTTGCCTCTCATGAGCGACTTCTTGCTGTTGTGATGTATGATTTCATCTTGTTTTTCTTTAGTATTTTCTGCTTTCATCTTTCTACCTTTCTTCAGTTGCTGATCTAAAGCCAAAATAATCTTTCGCTCATGTGCTTTATTTGATTCCGTAGGTAACTCCTCCTAGTGATCAGCGAATAAATTCTGAGTCGACTTATAATAATGCTTCTCCACTTTGAAATCAACGAGATTATGGAAAAAATTTCAATGCTTTCCGAGAGTTTAATTCCTTCTCAAAGTGACAAAGACTCCTTTTTTAATCTTTGCATCGCTCAGTTCTGGAAATTTTTCTCTGATCTTCTTACTGTGGATCCTTTTACCAACATTAAATTTGTATATTCTGTCTCCCTTCAATTTATTGATGAAAATCCAATTACCTTTGTTAAACAGAGGTAGTAGTTGGTCGCATAATCCCGTTGTTCATTTCAAGTCGTAGCTAGTGAGAGTATAATAGTATTCTCTGAACCCTTCAGCTGTGATAATAAGTTTAGCTTGAAAGTAGAGCAGCAGCATTTTTGACATAAATAGTCTAGCACTACTATTCATTTGAGCAAAGTTGATTTAACAATTGAAATGCAAATGGTAAGCTTGGATAATCGTACAAGTTAAGGATTGATTGGATTTTTCGTCATATATTTTATCATATATTTTTGTCACATATGTAAAAAACGGAATTTATCGAATTTACACATCGCTAAAGGAACTGTACCGCCAAGAATCGAAAATAGATATTCTTAATGTATTTAAACAATCCTAAGGAAGAAACAACAAGAATCCTGAAAAAAGTTTGAAAAGGGCAAGCAGTAGCTGCGAACGGTGAACGACCGTTAAAATTGCTGATTTTCAAGTTTTATTGAAATTTAGAACAATTCTTTAAGAAGCACCTACGATGAAGCTGATGATTTAATCACTTGACCTTACACAGAAACCAATATAATGTGTCACAAAATTTCTTGTGGGGAGCAACGGCCTAGCTTGCTACTGCAACGCATATTACTCGCCCCCTGAAAATAGTGGTCTTGGATCCATGGAGCCATAGCGGAACAGAAAATGGTTTTACTGGAATCTGCCTGGGAAATTATTTTTGGAAAAATATTCTTAAAAAAATGATCGGGAATCAAAGGCCGACGAATAGTGTTCTTGACTGTCATGGGATCGATTTAAGCGATTAAACACGACTTAGCAGTGGGATCAAACAAGCGCCTGCTTAGAATCTTGAGGTAAAAGGCCTTACTGGTAACCCCTACAAGCTTTATTCGAAGAAATTTTCTCCAAAGTGCTTTCTTAAGAATATTCAATCTGGAGATTTATCATCAGCGTCTCCAAAATCTCCCGAGCAACCATCCTTAAGCGGTTTTAAAATATTATCAAGAAATATTAGAAAAGCTTATCGAAAAGTGTTTAAAAGGGTACCTATTGCTTACAAAAATTGCTATAAATTAAAACTGGTCTATTTCGAGAAGAAAAGGTCGGATCGAAACAAACGAAAACGGATTTTGATGGGGAACAACTATATTAAATACTAGCATAAGCGGAAATGTGCAAAAAAAAATTCGGTGTTCTTATAACATGACCTCAAATATCATTGAACACCGTCGGATTTGTAATCAACTCCAGAAGATCTATAAGAAATGATATGCTCGTCTGAATTACAACTTTTGAAGCATGTTGTGTAAAGTAGTTCTCCGCGTTGCGAAGAAGACGACATTCCTCACATATTCGCGAAATTATCCACAAAGCATAAGATTTGAACCAAACGAGGAGAATGCCTTATAAATCGAAGGGAAAACACCTAAGTCCCAAACCGTATTCCTCTAAGATCCTTTTAAGGCAGGAAATACATAAATTATAAATGCACTTCTGTATTATCAATGGGTAATTCGATATGGTTAATTGTAAAACTAACCAGCTCATCGCTACCGTTGACTCAACGACGAGATACCATTACCGCATTAGCAATGAATTTCTTTTCTCTCTATCATAGACCGGATTAATAATCTTTATTAATAGATTTGAAGATAGATACCGCATATCCGTGCCGCTCAAAGCCGTATAGATACGTATAGCTATAGATATACATCTACAGATAATATATTACGCGTAATTCCAATGCATAGTTGCAAAAAATTAATTCTGAAAGCGAAATGAAACAGTGCAGTTGCTTTATTGTATACCTTATTTGTTCCTCATTACCGGGAAATGTCGCTATAAATCACATCCATTGTTCCAGTTTTGCAGTTTCTCGTTTAGCAAGGAGTCCGTTTAGAAGTTGTAAGAACAAGATATCTTTACTTGTGTTCTACAGTACGGTGCAAAATTATCGAGATAAGAAAGTAATTATTGTGAAAGATGGTTACTTTTGTTATCCGAAAAGAAGTCTTTGAATTGAAGATTAAATTAAAGAAGAAAATGATAATGTTCTGTGTGTTGTTCCAAACATTATTGTAGGTGCTATATAGGTGTCTGCTTTTATTTTCCATTGTAACTCTTCCATTTTCGTTTTGGTTGGCAAATTCGTTTATTTACATTGTCTTACCCCAAGTGCCCTCGTGATCTTTTCGGTTTTGTTCTTATTTCTGACATTTGTTTTCCCTCTTCCATTCCCTGTATATGTCCAAACCAATTGAATTAACAACCTTTAGCTGTGCTCTTACGTCCTTGTTTCTTATTCTTGTTTTTTTTTTGGTAATTCCTAATACTCTTTTTTAAGAATTTCATCTTGGGAGCCTGTGTTCTACTTTTCAACCGTCCTGTTACAACCCATGATTCCGAAATCCATACCGGTACTGGTCGATAGATGGACTTAAATATTTTTCTTCTACTTCTTCCTTCTACTTCTTTCTCGTGGTGTCCATTGTTCTCTAGCATACATTCTGAATATTTGAAATCTTCCACTATCTTTAGTTTATTTTCGAGAGAGGCTCAATAAAATAATAGCCCTGTAGTTTTGAAAGTTCTTTGGTCTCCTTTCTTGATTAAGGGTTTAAGCGTGCCGAGTTCCCAGTCCTTTGGAATATTTCCAATGTTCTAAAATTTATTGAATAGTTCTGTCTCCATCTTTAACTAGTATTTTTGTCATCTTTAGCCGTTTAACGGCTAAAAGGATTCCATGCTTCGTTATTGTTTCCCTGCCTTCGTTGTCGTTCTGTTGCCATTTATCATTCTTGTTTCCCTTAACTTCCACGCATAATAACTGCTCAAGGTGCTCTTTTCACATATGAATTATTTCCAACCCTGTCCTTTATTGTTATTGTTTCGTGCCTTCTTCTTTAAGTGTTTTAAGTACGCTACAGAAAAGTATCTGCTTTATTTGGCTATTTAGTTCCATTTGTATTCCAAACTTTTCTCAAGATTTTTGTTTTTCCTTTCTTACCAATTGTTTGACCCTTATCTTCTGCTCTTCATACAGCTTATGTGCTTTTTCGGTTTTTGAGCTTAAATTTTCGTTCCATCTTTTTTTTTTTGGCCTCCTATGCCTTCCTTTTGAGGTTCGGCAGACGTTCTTGGCCCTACTTAATATCGTATTTCTAAGCCACTCCAAGTTCGTTCTACATCCCACGTTTCAATTTGGTCTTTAAATTTGATTGTCTTCTCCTTCTATTGCTCCTTCGAAGCATTTTGCTATTCTTACTTCCATTAATTTATATACTTTGGTCCTTTCATATTTGATTTTGCATACTTCTTTGAACGTCTATTGCCCTGCGCCTTTCAACAATTGACTCTTGCCACTACCAGGTAGTGATTGGAATATGCTTATGCTCTACTTTTTAGCCTTATATTCTTAATTATATTCCAATTGTATCGGATCGTTGACAGTAATCCGATTCTCTCGACCAAATCTTCCGTTTTGTCATTTTCACTTGGTCCATGTACGATTGTTACTTTTGTCTTCAGTCAATTCAAGTTTCATAAGTGTAAGTGAGCGTATGAATAATATGCAAGACAAAAAGGATACATTGCACGAATCTTCGTTGTAACTAATCATAGAATTACTGGAATTAATACAATGTCTTTAGTGATTTTGTTTTGCGTATAGCCATAACAGCAAACAGTGGATCGACTTGAAGTACTTCATCGTTTTTCAAAGTATTTTCCGCAAAAATTGATACACTTCTTCATTACTTCACATCAACCGTTAAAGCAGTTATGCCAGTTAGTAGCAGAGTTGAATCTACTAAATTTTACCAAAGAAACGCCAAAGAAATAAAATAATTTTTAATATGTAAATAGGTACATCTTTGGACAATGACTTTTACAAACAGCTGTGTATTAAAAAGCTCTATAGATATCGCAGATAGTGTATAAGGTATACACGTGGTCACTTCGTATCGTGCGGTACGCGTCCAGCATTAACACGGCCAAGATTGAAATTCACATCTGCAGCAGCGCGAATATCAATCGTAGACAGATTTATTAGACGCTATAAGCTGTCTCCATCTATTGACAGCTTTTTTTGATTTATTTATCGTCGTCTAGATATGCCTATCGCACAAAGGCGTGATTTTAATGATGCATTAGAAGACGGAGAGCTGTACTTCGCCTCTTACAGGTATAATACCAGACAATACGCTCGACCACTTACTAACATTTTAATCTCTCAAATTTCGTTCATTGTTCCTTAACTATGAGTTGGCAGAATTTAATTAGGCCGGAAGTGGTTTTACTTAGTTATCGAAATTTCCCTTAACAATTAGGAAATCTACAGCAATTGCGATCAATTAACTTCTTTTATCTGTTTGATGCGTACGTATATGAGAAACTTGTGGTTACACGATCGTCATATGGGACCTTGATTTCACCCTCGTGACACATGTGAATATTTCAACCGTATTTACATGTTGTGAAGTGACGACGAATTTCGTCACGGAGATGTGAGTGAACGAGAATAAAGGCAACGATCTCCGTTCCTGCGGTACACCTTACATCGACGGTATCATTTGTTAGTTTTTGGGGAAAAATTAGTGGAGCTTTCGTAAATGTATTATCCGGTTTAGGATTTTGAAAGAGTAAAAGTATGTAGATAAAGTATCAAGGAAATTGAGCAAGTTGTTGTTTCGGAAATTGTTGAAAGATATCCCGTATTGTTCATGTTGTATGCTTGCTAACATGTTTCTTTTGTTAATTTTGCTGTTTTGTTTTTATTTAATTTTTTATGTAGCACAAAATAATTATATCGGAAATAAGAAAACAACCAATTTTCAGCATCACCTACTTTGATTCTGGCATTTTTATTAATATTTGCTGAATAATAGACGTACTCACAAAAGTCAGCAAATTAGAAAATAAGGCAATAATAGAATTAGCTTCAGCGATAGAAATTAAATATTTTGGAGTCACGTGCGCCAAAAAAAAACTAAGATGGAACTCCCACATGTCCAGCTGGGGTCTTAAGGTTCTAATGGTCCTCTGATCATATACAGCAAGCTGTGCCTTTTTTAGGTTTAGAGACCAAAAACAACTCAGAAGACAAGATCAACTTTAACAAATTTAGAGACCTGCATGTTTGAATATCGCGTACCTGTTCCGTAGCAGCACTGGAAATACTGCTGGAATTAATGCCGCTACTCATCCACATTCAAATGCATATATTTAGACTATATCGTGTATCCACACTCTTTGTAAAATAAAGAGGCGACAGCCTGGGAATCTTAGAGGACATCTAAGAACTTTGAAGATCCAATCCAATCCAAGAATAGGAGGCGCAACTATAAATATATTCAGCGATAGTCAGGCTGTTCTAAAGGCTATTAGGAAGTAAATGAAAAGAGATGAGCTGGCCAAAGAAACAGTGAATATGTCTTTCATTGGTCCTAACTCCTCTTGTGGTTTCCAGAGGGGGCACATGAAACAATAAAGATATGGCAGGACAATCAATGGACCTCGTTCTGAGAAAGTGTTCCAGGACACCCTTTAAACTTCTTGGGAGGGCTGGACCCACCGCATTGGTTCTTGTTACTCAGGGTCAAAACGATGGGCCCAGGTTTCATAACTGGTGACAATTAAATCCAATTCGTTTCCACAATGCGCCAAAAATTGTTTACACGTCTCCATCCGGACACGCATTTGTGATGGCGAAAGCATTCGTGGAAGGTATGGAAACCGTGCTTTCAGAAGCTACTAATTGTCGCTTCTTTATCTTGCATCCTCCAGTACCAAATATTTAGGTTTTTCAATAACATCGGAAGTGATTCCGTTCTGGACGGGGATCATCCTCCAGTGAATCTCGACCATGTTTAAACAATTCTTCCCATTGGCAAATAGTCGACTTTGAAGGCCAATTATCCGTGTATACAGCCATTCTTTGCGAATAATTTTTGGAGATTTTTCAACGTAAATTCACAGATATTAAATTAAAATTGTAAATTCTCAATCACCTTATCAAGGCAATAGGACAAATGTGGCTTCCAATTAAACTGTGAGTCTACTTTAAGCCTCAGAAATGTAGCCCCATCTATTTCGGTAAGTGTAGTATCGTTATGATCAATTTGTATTTATTTTTTTTTAAATGACTTTCATTTTTTTAGCTAGTTTTAAATCTATCGGGAGAGCACCATGAATTAACTAAAAAACCTCGGAATCGATATGGGCCGATATTTAACCAAGAAAAAGTATTTTTATAATTGCAACCTCTGTTATTGATAATTTGCGCCCATTCTACTTCGTTTTACCTCTTATTTTTAGAATAGAAGAAACTCATGAAATCAATCAATTTACCTATAAAAGAAAAAAAAAGCTGGTTTATTTAAATTAATAGATAGATTAATAGATTAGAACGATGATTGAGATGGTGCAGCCCAGCGAAAAAAGATATTTTGAATTTCTTGCAAATCTACCGTGAAAACAGCAGCTGATGGAATAAATGCATGACGGATATTAAATTCACAAAAATAGCAATGAATTTTTCTCAATTTTGAAAACTAAGCGTATCTGCAATGAAATTGAAAATAAAATAAAAACATCAAATGTATTTTTTTTCACATTATATTTTATCGCTCTCAATCCGCAGCGATGACACAAAGCACCCGCCGGTCCGAAGACAAGCCTGCGGTTACTGGCATCGCATAAACGTTTACGTCCGACTTATCAAGAATTACGGTTTCGAGCTAAACGCAGGAAAAACACTCCGATCTGCTATTATCGGGGTCGGAAATATCCTCTTTTCGACGCATTAATCATACTTGTGGGTGGCACGCACGTACGCGTTCATTCATAAAACGACGTCTGCGTAAGGTTTCCAGTTTTTCCTGCGCGTACTCATCGTCGACAAAACCGCGAAACCCCGGTCCCAGCACGCGCTCGCTCTAATTTGTGGTTTTTCCGAGTAGTCTCTCTCGCCTGCATTCTTATCCGTTTAGATGTTTTACGTGTTATTTTTGATAACGCGTAGCTTGTATTGATTGCTTGCTTAGTGATGCATAACGATGCGAAAGTGAATTTTATTGGCCGCAACTAAGATATTGTCTGTTAAAGATCAGCCGGGCATGAAACTAGGAACATTTAACATCTCAATATTTTACGGTGTTCTTCAAGTTTCTGCTGTCAGTACCACATTACGTATACACGAATGATACTTTCACTTGCTTTACTAATCGATCCTAGTGTACTTAGATGATATTGCTTTATTGTTTCTTCAAATTCTCTTCAAAAGAATTGTACTAAAATTAATTATATTCTTTTGCATCCAACGCAGAAAGTTTTCCAAAATATGTTGAGGCTAGTTTAAAGGAAGTTACAGCTTCTGTACTTACGTTTGTAGAAATTAGTATAAGTGAAATTGTTAACTGGAAACATGAATATGGAGCGTTTTGCTAAGTAAAAGTTATTTGTTCCGAAGTTTGAAACCAACGACTGCAACAAGTAAACTTTTATGAGTTTACTAAGAGCTTCAATATAATGGCATTGCATTGAGCTTAATACCTTAAGAGTATATTACCAGATCTCTCCTTGTACAAAGCAATCACACCATTTTAAAAGGGATTTTAACATTACTACCCAAACAAATTTCTATATGGAGGATTTAATATTTTATTTTTAATTCTTGCCGGTTTTTTGGCTTATTTATTCTTTAAACCTAGTTTCTTACGTTGTTTCTTTTTTTTTGCTTTTCATTCGCCGTGCCCACTTAGTGCGTGGGTGGAAGATAATTCCTTCCTTGAGTAATTTAGAGAGCAAATTTTCAAACAAAGGATATTCGCAGACAAGTGCTGCCCTGTACAAGTAGTCAGAGCGTTAACTTTTCACAGCACACGTTGCAAGTTCGGTTATTCAAATATATTCATGTCGACTTTCTTCGATGTTCCCCACTTAGTTTATGGGCTAATTTGAGATTTTTGCGAAATTCCGTTCTTTCTTTAACGGCCGACTTTTTTATTTCAAATAGATCGATAGAAATCGTTGCCACGTTTGATTCGTGTTATTTCATACTTTTTAATGCACTCCATATTTGTTTAGAATCAGATAGAGAATCTTTCTCAAGCTACCCAGGAAATAATATTTTTTTATATCTTTCATACTACCCTGGAAGATGGAAAGCAGCGGATATTGAAGTTGTCCCAAAGTCAGGGAAGAAACCCAGATAGAAAGACGCATAAGAAGAAGACATATCAAATAAGCGAATAAGTTTGTGCGCTTTTTATATACATCAGGTTGCCTTAAGTTGTTGATCAATAAAACCTGATTATTACCTATCGTCTGGTTTAGTATTAATCCTTCATACATCGGATGCATACACTTTTGGTGGCAATTGTTTAATTCATTGCACTTAAAAAAAAGATTTTATTCTGTGTTTGGCGCAGAGCAGTCGAAATTGTGCATCACGAGTTTTTGAAAACGGATCAAACGATCACTACCAACTTATATTGTGAACAGTTTGAGGTGTACAAGCAGCACACATCTACAGCAACTTGATCAATGTAAATGGAAAGAAAGTCCTAAAAAGTTTTTCAACAACTGTATGAGGCGTAGGCAGTTCCAAAATTCCGAAATCCGTAGAAAAGAATTAGTGTCACGTTAGGAAAAAGTCGTTTAGTATAATTGTAATTACTTGGATGAATAGTTGTTGTTTCTTAATAAATATTTATTTTATTTTTTTTATTTACCTGAAAAATCAAAATTTAAACTTCAGTTTGTCCCGACATAAGATGCTTGTGAAGCTCTCGAAGCATTTGAAGCAATAAGAATTTGTGTTTCGTTGAATGGTAACTTAATATATTAGTACCAGTCGAGAATTTTGAACAGCCTGTATATTCATACCATACGATACATAATAATAAACCGTCATATGCTAGTGCGATCTGTTTCGTATGTGAGTCACATAGACACATGTTCAATTTCTACTTTTTTTTTATTTACTTTTACTTATGCGTATCCCATTTTCGCGTTGTGCAATACTACTAGCGTACGGCATGCATATGCACAATGGAATATACATACGATACGCACATAACAGTGAAAACAATAGGCGAGGTATTAGTCGGTAGCTTAACGTACATACATACATACAAACATACCAATGTATGTATATACCTACCTAACTAGCGCAGCCACGTAGATTCGTCGGACAGATAGACGTTGCGGTTCTACCGCTGCTTACCCGAACGTTGTCGATAGTAACCTATTTTGTAGCGAACGAAAGCGATTTTAATGGAACATAATATGAATTTTAATATTTGAACGTTCGCGTCCTCCACGAGCGTGTTATTCAAGCTTCCCCGGCACGATCCGGAGACTTTCCATTTTTATTTTTCACTAAAATTTTGTATTGTCGCTCACGATCTACGAATCGTTTTCCTGGTGCGGTACGTGCCGAAAATATCTTAGACGAATTAAAAGATTTCGTTGACATGATGTATCGTCAATTCGTGAGAGTTTCGGTTGCTTAAGAACGTCGTTAGAAACGAATAATAACATTGATGGCCGAATTACGCGATTTTTTAATGTATTTCTTTTTATCTCTTAAATCAACGTTGCAATAACTATATCAATTATCTCTATCCTTTTATCTTACATTCCCTGCTTTCTCCTTTTGCCAATATTCGAGGGCTTGATTTGTAGATTCCACCGGGTATTGTAAAAAAAAAAAAAAAAACAAGAATCATACAAGATGAGCCAGAACAACCGGATAAAATTACCGGATTATTTTTATTTTATTTATTTTATTTATTTACTTATTCGATTTTCGTTTGTTTTCAAGTTATAGGGTAATTGACTAGCATTCTTGTAAAAAGTCCAAATTTGCTTGTTTTTGAGCCAATACGTCTTCGTCGTCGGCGATTCGGTGGTAAGAGGGTCTGTGTTTGACTGGGTAGAGTTAGGCATTGTGTGTTCAACTCCTTCTTGGATTAAATTTTCTTAATGAGTTCGATATATGCTCCTGAATTACTCTAGTTCGCAGTTAGAGGACGATTAACTAAGCTTCACCCTTTTCGGCGAGGATGTGATAGTAACAAAGCCATGGGACACTACGTACACGAAGCCTCCTGAGGTTATGTAAATGTTATATAAAATAAAAAGTCAGATACGTTCTTACTACATATGACGTACAGCCTGTCTGAATCAGACCTTTTGAAGCTCAAAATCATTTTAACAATTTTGTTGTTCTGGTATGTGTCACTGTAGTGTAACAGTGATTTATACTTATTCAAATTTAGAATCTGCAAATATCGTGTTTGCTTGTGGTTTTTACATTAGGAGTGCTGCAGCTGTAGCTGGTTACAGTTTCCACATCAGAGAAATTCTGGTAAAAACGTATTTGTCAGATTTTTTAATAAACTATGCTAGACCCAATGCTAAAATAACATTTGAACGAGCTACTCGAAAATATTTAGAAGAAGTGGCAAATATTCTGGATTTAGTGGAAGAAGTTGCAACGACCAGCTAACTAATTGACTTATCTGCCAATGAAGAATGCTGATTGGTGTTTCTATGCTGATGATACGTCGTTGGTGGTCTAAGCTACTAATCTTCAGGAATTGTCCTTAATTTCGACGGACGCTCTTACTGAGGCGTGTAATTAGTTTACAGCCAACAGATTAAAAATTGAACAGATCATAAAGAAAATAGATGATTCCTTAGTGGGTTTTCTGGGTGTAAGAATAGACACTAAACTAAAGTAGCATGCGCACATCGATGCTCTAGTATCCAAATTATAATGAGCTTTGTATGCTTTACGAAGACTGACGGGTGTAACAATATACGAAAGGCATATTATGCTACTTTTCATTCCTATTTAAATTATGGTGTGCTATTTTGAGGCTTTTCCAGTGAAATATACAAAGTCTTTGTTCTGCAAAAGATGTATTCTTGTGTAGCTTAGATAGTGTTCTCATTGCTTAGAACACTATGTAAGCTACAACACAATGAGAGTTGCAGAACATATTTTACAGAGTAATGAGTTGAGAACAATTACGAGCCCTTTTCCATCGAATAACCGCCACACAGAGATCGGTTGAGTACTAGGGACCAAAATTATACAATGTGATACCATCCGACATCAAATCATAATCCCCAAATCGTTTTAAAATGTCAATGAAGCACATACTAAAGGAATTGAAGTGAGGTCTCTAGAACTTTGGACTGGTCGTGGCGATCCTGTTTAGCTTTCCTTCAAGATCTCCAGATCTCACATCATTAGACTGTTGTTTATGGGGCTCGTTCAAAGGAGAAATTTACAAGGTAAAGATCAACACTCGGGATACACTAATTCGTCGTATTAGAAATACTGCAGCCCATACAAAAAAAGGACATGAAGCAATCGGAAAAGCAACAACCGCTCTTGGTAGACGAAGATAAATTGTTTAGAGGTCAATGGCTATATTTTTCTTAAAAGTTTTTTGCACCAAGACACCGTTTTATATTTCAGCGGTCGCCATGGCAAAACTTCACGAATTGAGGTTCGAATTGACAGTCCACCTGCCCTATTCTTCAGATCTGGCTCCTAGTGACCTTTTTCTATTTCCTAGAGCCAAAATCTCGCTTGGAGGACAGAGATTTTCATCGAATGAGGAGGTCTGTCAACTACTACTTGAATGGATTAAAGATATGGGAAAAATATGAATCAGAAAAAAATGATTGCTTCTGTATTAGGCTAGAACCTTTTCTATACTCATAAAATCATTCCATTTATTTTGAACATCAACATCAACTAATTTGGAAAGAGATAAAGACGTGGATATATAAAAGAGATTATCTTTTCTGGTGTTTGCTTATCGAAAATACTGTATTTCTAACAAACAAGAAAGCTACTGATGACAAAGAATAAGTTCTTTTAGAAGGTTTTTTTCTTCCTATTAAATTTTTCTCATTATTCTTCCGATGTTCTGCAGAATTCTAACCATGTACCTTTAGTAGTTTTCAACTTATTTAAGGTTCTGTTGCTCCACGTTAATTGTATTGCTTTGTCAATTCACAAACAATTATGTACAAAATTCTAATTGCTAGATCTTCTACTATGAATGATGATGTACACCAAACAGGTCTCTTTGCCTTATTCCACTATGGTGGTATGAAAAATATGGGAGAGAAGAACCTGGAAAGCTACATTTGAAGGCTTTCATGGCAGGACTCTCAAAAGAAGAGTCGGAGGAATTGTTGGTCAAAAGCAAATCTCATATTAGATTGTGGAATGGTACCGTAACTAGTCACTGTCTATTAAACAAGCATCTACACAATATAAGACTCGTACCTGAACCAGTATGTAGAGGATGCGGTTGACCAAGAAGAAACTCCTCCACATTTGCTTATCAGCGCACAGCATACAACAGCGTAAGATACAACGGCTTAGGAGCATGAAAGATAGACCAGGGAAAACTCTTAAACATAGATCCGAAGAAAATTTTGGGCTTATTAAAAGCCACAGAACTTCTACGGGAATAAGAAATTAAGTCCCGGTAGTGTAGTAATTTCAGCAGAAGAAGGTAGCTACGTGATTCTCTGGAAGAACTTTATTTTCTCAATGGGAAATTTCAAGAAGAAGGGTATTCTCTTAACAACATTGATAGTGTTGAAGGAATGCAAAGAGCAAGATAGGGAGAGGAAGAGCGGAAATGAGGATGATGAGACTGAAACTAAAGAAGAAACAGCTTCGAGCGAATCCAGCATTAGAAGTTTCACATTTACCTCAGATAATCGTTAGAAAAATTGCGGAGGATTTAAACAATCGATCTGTTAAGGTTATACAAAGGAAGATTGAAATTTATTTTCGCCTACAATAACATTGTTCTTTATTGAAAGTAAAAACTACAAGGCAAAAGAATTTTGCCACCAACTCGATTACTCGTAACAGTGTACAAGTTAACAGTACGTACTTACGTTTATTTGTTGCTTTTCGTTTACTTTAGTGAAATTTACACTCTCTCAAGTTCGTAAAAGATTGTTGTTTACGATGACAATTAGAGTATAAAGTGAAAGAAACATTCAAGAATATTTTATTGTCCATGTACACGGACTTTTTTTAGCAGTGAAATTGTTGTCTGGTGATATGAACGATAAACAATAAAGGTAACTACATATCTCTAAATACGATGTAAAAGTTCTATAAATAAACTTTAACTTAAAATTGTTTAAATTCTAAGCGTGAGTTATCACATCACTCTAATAATAGGATACACGAAATAATTTGATATTCAGCACTAATGATGATAAGCCTTTATTCACTACAATCTCCGGTGCTAACTGGTTCGTTTCGATCGCGGTTTATCCCCATTGCTAAAAAAGTAAAGAAATGAAGAGATATCTACATAAACAAACATATATGCTGATGTAATAATGATCTAAGATAACTTAAAATTCTGTTTTGCGTCCGGCACTAAAGAGTTTTATCTACTTTTTGGAAAGTAGAAGTAAAGGAAGAAATTCAACTAGATATGTACAGAGTGAGGCATCTATTGTGGGCTCAGGAGATTTCATTGAAGGAGCTGGTAATTGCAAAGAAATCATCGCGTCCGTCTTTGATATGTTGTATTAAAGGCACTGTACAGATCACAAATGCATGCAAGGCAAAGATCCAGATTGCTGCATTTTTTATAATAATGAATACAATGCATTCAGTACCAACATGAACAAAAACTAATTATATTAATTCATTTTATCGTCTTCTTTCTTGACACTTTTATCTTCGCCGGAGTCTCTTAGAAAAATATAAAAAAGGAGGCAGACCCGAAGGTTACTGATTAAATTTACGTCATAATTTTCTCCCTCACCTTCATCTTTGCTATTTTTTGTTTCATACATGGTAGATTCTTCATCTGACGTTATAAAAACATTCGAATGTTCATAACCACCTACACTAATTTTATAAACAGCAAGCCCTGACCATGAAATTTGGGAAGTAGGTTCCCCTTGTGCGTAAGCACGCACCGTTGAGGGTGGCGGCAGTAAAAGTTCGTTTTGGAGCCTCGTAATGTTTTAATTTGGAGAGATATAATTTGGTGCCTAGGCTTCTGGTTAGAAACAAAGAAAACTTTGAACTTGAGAACTCAAAACTTTGAGCTTTTATCGTGCAGCAACCTTTAATGAACATTCCCTGAATGTTGGCTCACTGGTACAAGGGAATACAAGGAAACAAACAGAAAATCACGTCAGGGCACATCAAGAGACATCAAGAGCCTGGTAAGAAAAACATATGAAGCAAGGACAACAAAGGAGAGAGGACGAGGAAGACCATAGACAAGCCGAAATAAGTGCGGTAGCAGAAAGACTAGGAATAAAATTTGTAGACATTAATAGACTAACACAGGATGGGAAGAATTAGAGAGAAATCTGGAAAAAGAAGTTCAATACAAAGCGACTTAGAGCGATCTAGCTAAAAAAAAAATAAATTATGAAAGATTAATGTGCATTCGAATGTTTTGCTTTTAATTAAAGGAAACTCAATATTAAACCCTCGATCATCTAGTTCGAAGGCATTCCCAAACAATTTAACGTCAATCCTTATGACATGAATTTCGCGATTCTCCGCGATCGATCCGCAACTGGGTGGTACACACGTTTCACAGCATCGAAAGCGAATCTTTGAAAGCGAAAGTGCATATCGTACCGTTCGTAATACGGAGAACACCACCGTTGCAGCTGCATGCACACCTATCGACATCCATAGCGGGATTCTGCTCGCTGGAACCGAGAGAGAATTGAATGAATCGAACAAAGTAGGTTATGTGCGCAAAATCGAAAGTTATATGCACGCCGAATAATGTTAATAGGTTTGTGTGGCTCTTTCACACACACTGTTGCCACTGCAGATGTATTTATTATGTATGTGTAGATATTACGTGGTCGTGCTAGTTGCTTCGGAATAGCGAAAATTTACCTATACGATGCTATGTACAAAGGTAGCTCGAAAAGTTGTTAACTTATAAGTGCCTTGTAAGGGTCTAGTTACAAATGACATTCTTTTTTTTTGCAAATCGGTAGCAGTATTTCATTAAAACAGTTGCTTTTACCTGTAAGCAATAACAAGTAAACTTTACCATCCAAAATAAAATTCCCTTGATCTCTAGTACTGATGGAAGGAAGTGTGCCTTATCGCAAATTATAGAGCAAAAGTTGTGTTTAAATCGGTTTAATTTGAGGCAAACGACAAAAATCGGTGATTTCCTTGGTTTAAATTTTTGAAAAATATGAACTCCAGTAGGGGCTCGAACCTGACATCTTCCATTTGCTTGATATGCTAACCACAACATCATACAAGAAGGAATCACTTTTCTAGATCTTATTTATGCTTCAAGATACTTAATAATATCTCAACAGACAATTAATTAATGTACAGGATGTTCGCTTAGGCTCTGTACATTCGGTAATCTTCCTCGCTATAATTTTTATTTGAAGACAAAAGTTGTGCAATCTTCTTTAGAAATTTCTTTAGCCTGTTTGTCACTACAGCTGCATATTGGTGATATGCGATTATCATTTTATTAAAGAAAATATAACATCACATTGCTGATTTGTATCTGGAGAAAACAAACGCTAATCAAGCTTTTGCTATCATAAATATTAATTTAATTGCTTATCCTGGAATCTCCTTTTTCAAAGAATTTTGTAATCGTGCCATCAGAGCCACACTTCTATTTTCGATAGTTTCAAGAAGTTTCCGGGCATCCCTCGTACAAGCTAGGATAACAGGCGTGACGAGAATCGTATGTACCGGTTCAGATTCTACGAGCTCCTCATTTTACGCCGGCCATAATCGAATAATTGCGCGGAGAATGTCTTCGGGCGTCTACATAAATGAAAGGTCGGATTGAAAATAAGAAAAAAAGAGAGAAGTACTCTTTGAGTTATATAATCATTGGATATAAATAGAAGTGCACCAATTTCGATACACTTACATACAATGTAGCTGCCCAAATCAAGCAAAAAAGAAACCGGTATTATTAAAAGCCGCTTCGTATTGGGTACCTTTCGCACCAAACAAATTAATTGGTGGAGAATTATCGAGCATATGTCTCCTACATTGAGTATGAACAGCTGTAAAAACCGAGCTCGTCGCATCTCATGATGAAATGAAAAATATTTTGGATACTTTGAAAAACAGCAAAATAATTTCCATTCCATTTATATTGATATACACGTTTGCTTATTCTTTGGTAAAAAGAGGGCAGCGCTTTAAGTTCTTACAAACGACCACTGTATGGCGCTTTCGAGAGTAATTTTGTGAAGAAATGGAAATTTCGCGTGAAGGTTTACTTTGGATAACTTCTTACGTCTTTAGCAAAGGCTTAAGGGCTCTAATCGCTTCTGGTTTGCTGGATTCCGTCGTGGTCGTACTTTCTCACTGATGAATTTCGTAAAGGTCAACCAAAATCGGTTGTTGTTTCAAACATCAATGCTCTGCACAAGGTGATTGAAGAAAATCGCTAAATAAGTGAGATAAATGCCGATCATTTGATTTTGCATGAATGCTTTCGTGCGAGAAAAATCCGCTCTCGATAGAATCCGCATAATTTGACGCGAACCAAAGGAAAACTCGTGAAGGAAATGTCCAAGAAATTCAACAAATTTCAAAATCCGCATACATCGCAACAGGTGACGGAACTTGGATGGAATCAACTGTTTGGGTGCTTCCAGATGAATCGAGTCCAACAACAGTTGTTCATTCATGAAGTACTTGCAGCACTTTCGTTAACTATCAACTTGATGCTTTAATAAGAGAGTGACCTCTAGTGACGAATTATTTGCAAGACATGTCGAAACACGCAATTGTTAGTAACACTATTGTCGAAAGCCTCATAATCAAACGAGTTAAAAGAACTAAGACCAAGCCATGCTTTTTGCCAATTCTTTTTAAGTTTATGGAAAACTTCAATTAAAAAACTAACAACTTAATTTTTGAGCACCAATCAGGGTTTCGAAAAGCCAAACCCAAAGCCGTAAACCATGATACTTTTTAATTTTTTTGGAGGAAATTAACAGTGATGTTGAAAATTTAAGCCTTATAATGGACAAGATATTTCGATATAAATATCAATTGCTAAATACGTAAATAACACCTATCTTCATTTAAAAATATTGTATCTCTATAAGCAGATATTTAATGTATGTGAATCCCTTGTATTCTCGCAGCTTATTTATTGCGTGGAGGTTTATCATGTTTGTCTAGATAGCCTTACAGCAGGACGAATACAAAAAGGCCAAAACAGCGGCTTAAGGAATACCTATGAGATGCGGAAGTACATATATAATACTTACGTTTACACAATAAAATATTATTAACTAAATTGGCGCCTTATTTACATACTAAGATAAGATTTAGAACATACGTTTAAGTGTTTAATTTCACCCCCGTCCCATAAGGCCGCCTTGCTTCAACGTTCTTTCACTTTTAATATATACAATGAATGCAATAAATTGCCGAACAATTATAAAGATCTGTGCGATACAATTTTTACCAGAAAAATTCGGTCTGTTTTGCTTTAGGAGCAATTGGGGGGTGGCTCGCTACCGCACGCCATTGTTCCTTTCTGTTTTTGTTCAATTATAAACTATATGAATTATCCGTTAATTACCAAAGCTAAGTTGAAAATCAGAGTCAGGGTGTTTCTGTGATTGAATCCCGCCTTGTGGCTGCGAGATCTGTGATTTCTGTATGGACGTATTATTATTATAACATGGCTCAGAGCTAGCACCTCAGGATCTGATTTTTCATGCAGGATAAAGTGGTCGGTAACATGTTGCTGCTGCACTAGAAGTGTGAATGGACTGGACTAACCCATCTTGTCCGAAGAGCCTGCTCAGCCCATCAAGCAAATTGATGAAATTGTGAAGTTAAAGTTATTCCTTTAAACATATTTCTTTGAGAAGAGATAACAACAGATATTTAATATTTAAGGCATTTTCTCTGTTTTATTACCTTTCATTAGGACGTCCACATGTTCGCTAGAATTGTTTACTACAGGAAATGCATTGAAAAGTAATATAAATTCGTTAAGTATCGCTAATTTCATACAAAAAAAAATTAATTCGTAAAACAGTGTTGTCCTAAATAAGGAAAACAGTTCTTGGTCTTTTAATAATTTAAATAATTCGTTTTTAATAATAACGTTTAAGTTGGGAAAGTTGAAGAAAAGATCCAAAATCGTTCTCGCAAATTCTTTCATTCTAAATTAGGCGACCGGTTTCATGTATAACAAACATATCATCAGGCCAAGAATTAATAAAGTAACTAGATTAAGTCAAAAATATAAAAAAAAGTAATACAACAATGTACATAAGACCATAACAGAACTTGTAGAAATTTGTTATGCTAGTTAAAATTAAATTTTCGAGAAAGATTGGAGATCTACAATGTCCTTTGTATTATATCTGCGTTATTTGTGCATACTGGATATTTCTTCCGAGAAAGAATGAAACATATTACGTTTATCTGCCACGTTTAATACATCGAGATCTACCTAGATTAGCTGGAAGATCGAGCGAGTAAACAAGTGTTCGCGACAATGCATTTCTAATACCTGCACTTAGAAATAGGCCAATGTTAGTATCGACTGATAATATTTCAGCTTGTTTCCCTTGTTGTCGATAGTTTTGTAACCTATTAAATCCACGTGCGGCGATAACACTTTTTTTAAAAATTGTATATCGTTTTTATGCTTGATTTATCTGAATATCCGCAATTGTAAATAAATAAAACTTATCGTAGGCTTTGTGTTTAGCGAGTACCTTCTAATGATTTTTATGTAGAAGGAAAAGAGAATTTAAAATTTAAAATGATTTACACGAATGGAAAGTTCCTGGTTCGCGGAGTTTTCGGTGTTTCCCCAAAATTACTAACATGGCGATTGCTCATTTGTATCGTAAATTCCGTAAAATCTGCTGCAGTACTTTATTCACTTTGTATTAGTTATTTGTCATGACAAGTTCTCCACTTTCTGTGCGGTTCACGAAACTAGCAGAGACGTATTTTGAACCCATTCTCAGAGACGAGCAAATACGGGTCTGTCTAGTCTCTGCTAATTTCGTGAAGCACACGGAAAGTGGCGAACTCTAGACGTGACAATACAAAGATATTTTATAAACTACGCAACTTTTACGAAGACTATGTATCAAAAATGGGATTTGCTGTTTATCTTTATTTAATAGTTTTCTGTTAACTTCCATCTAGATATTTCCAAAATTGCAGAATTTTAGAGATTTTAATTTAATTTAATTCCCAATGAGCAGTTCAAAATGATTATGTACCGTAAAATAGAATGGACAAGAATATAATGAAGTGAATGGTAGGTGCATATCTTTAAAATAGGTGAAATGAGTAATAAGCAGCACGTTATAGGATAATAAGAAGTAAGGGAATGATTTGCAGAAATATGTTAATTATATGGTGGCATTATTAAAGTTTCATTCAATAAAAGCGATTATTTTTTATTCGTTTTACATTCGAGCGTTTGTAGTAAACATACGAATTAATCAGATTCCAGCATAATCATAAGCAAGTAATCATAGAAGATATATTAAATCATGGTTCTTGTGGCCATTTCAGCTATGTTGAACAATTTTATGAATATTTTAGAAATTAGTGTTAAAGTATTATTAAGTATGAATGAAGTAGAAACCGAAATGGACTTTCAAGTGATTTTTTTAAAGTATGATAAGTCATACTTTAAAAGGCTTCAAGTTGGTATGAAACGTCTTACGATGTATTGAAAAGAAAATTAAGAAATGATCTAGAAATGTGCTACTGGCCTGCTTTGAATATTATAACGTGAAAGTAAAACCTCCAGTATTATGGTACCCTCTTTGAAAAGTAAATCTGTTGGATATCGTCTAAACAAATCGAATTTCTACCAGCCACGCTCCAAAGATAATAGGTCAGAAAAAGGAATTTTCTTTTAGAAATCGATTCGATAGGTGGACAAATTGAAGTCACTAGATGAGATGCGTGGACGTCGCAGATGGGACATTAATTATAACATTACAATACATACTACGAACTTCTGCAAAAGATAACCGACTCATTTTTTTAGTAACGTATTGTTAATGAGAATACTCTCAAGTTTACAAAATATCGACTAATGTGGAAGTCGAGACGTTTGTACATACAAGAAGCCTTTGAATGGTGAATAATTTTTATTATAATGTTATATCAAAAATTCGCGGGGCTTGTGGAGAGAAGAGTCACTAAACATGAGAGTATAAAATATAGAAAACACAGGCAATATGGTTATTATTAAAATTTCTTTTTTCTTTTCATATTACATTATATCGAAAATACTCTGCTGTGCGCCCTAAGTTAACTCAACATTGTAGATCCTTCACTAGATATATAAATGATAATAAATGTGCCAATCAAGTGGTTGATATTAGTAGAGTTGTGTTAATAAAGTTTCAGATACTCTTCTGCGACGATTTTAGCTGATTCTGGGACTGACATTAGCTCCAACAAAAGGCGTTGGATTTGGAAGTCAATCTTCGTGGTGGAAACGTACTTGGAAGATTCTAATTTCTGAGTCAGTTACCCCGTTTTCGTCGAAACTCGATAATTTATCGAAAAATAATTCTTGCACCATAATAAACAACAGAATATGGTTTTAAAAGATCTGAATAAGCTAAACTTATTTCACCGTAATATGGGGAACATGGTTTGAATTGAAATAAATAAATTTTCAAACAGCACAAATTAATAAGTGGCACTTGTAAAAAAATAATTTATTTTTCTAAAACAAAAAAGTCTTTTATGTTCTAGTTAGCTAAAGTCTCGTTTTGATATTTAGGAAATTTAATGAAAATAACTTTAGTGGCAATTTTATAAAAAATATTTTTATTAATAATAATAATAATAATAATAATAAATTAATATTATTATTATCATTATTAATGGGGGACGGCAAAGCTCTTAATGTTTCAGGTAATTATATATTATTAAACATTGAAATACAATAAAATAATTTTTTTGTATTGTACTGGTCCGTGTGGCGAGAGAAAGAAGCCATTTGTAATTCTTCTAGTAATATGCTCGTGTCCATGCTCATTTTTTTGAACAAACCATCTTACAAATGATGCACACTCCAAAATATATATTGACGGGAAGTCTTTGAAAGTGTCTTTGCAGGTATCACGTCGGTTGCTATTGAAGATCGCTCTAATGCACGCCTTCTGTAGGATGAAGATCCTTTCTTCACCCGTTGAATTACCCCAAAAGATAACCCCGTACCTCAGACGTGAATAGACGTTCAGTAATCAGCGGACATGGAGCCTTGAAAGCCAACACTTCAAGAGATGACCCTCACCGCATAAGTGGTTCCCAAAATATGTTCATTACGCGATTTCTAGGATAGTTCAGAATCCAATATCCACCCCAGAAAGGGCACATCATCAGAACAGGTAAGTCTCTTTATTATATTTTACACTGATTGTTTGCGTGTTCGGGAGTTGCAGTAACTTAGTTTCTTTTTAGCGTTTAACTGTAGGTCATGATATTTGAACCAGTCTTGTAGTGCTGTTAAATTACTTTAAAGTTTCTTTGTTTTCCGCGTGTTGTTACTATGGTAGTGTCATCCGCGAACATAATTACGAAGTCACGTACCACTTCTTCGGAAGTCGTTGATATATAGCAGAAACAGCAAAGAGGCAAAAATAGAACCCTGCGATACTCCATTCTGCACAGTCATCCGTTCTAACCTCACTTTATAACTTTCCCAGTCATAAGCCGCCACACACTGACGTCGATTTGATAAATATGAATTGATCGAGCATAGGGACGGTCCTCTAAATTCCATTACCTCCAACATCTCCCGCAATACTTGATGGTTTACGCGATCAAAAGCCTTTGATAGATCCATAAATCTCCTTTAAAAGTTGAAGCATGGCACGAGATGTAGATCTTCCTTTGATGCAAGTAATTTAGTACTTCATGTTTTCATATCAAGTCTTGAATTCTGTAGTAGATGATCTTTTCAAATATTTTTGAGATGTTGGAAATTAAAGATGTTGGTCTATAATTATCAAAATCCCTTTTGTTGCCTTTTTTTATGGATTGGAGTTATCAAGAGTTTCCAGAGAGAAGTTTCCAGTTTGTCTGGAAATACTCTCGTTACAAATGATTTATTGTTAATGTCCCCAGAAGGAACTGCCAGGGCTTCTCTGCAACACTTCAGAACAGCTGTAGACACATAGTCTCGTCCAATAGCTGTTGTGTTATTTAAACTATTCACCATGTTCATCGCCTCCATCTCATTTGCGGGATATAATAGAATTGTTTGAGGTATGCATTTAAGTCTATGTTGATTATTTTATTGGCGTTATTAATTGTGCAAGAAAGGTTTGTACACAAGGACTGGTGCTCTTTGAAGGTGTTTAATATGTGAAATAGAAAAAAAATCAACCCTGTAAAAAGAAGTTGTAATAATCGATAACATTCAACTAATTTGGAATTAACGTTCGATCAATCTTTCACTGGGAAATCTATCAATTAACAACTATCACTACGTAATTCTTTACGACTTTACCTCTTTAACGACAAATTAATTTAACCGAACACGTTTTCTTTCAAAACAGGAAATACCCAAGATCTCTTCTCTCTCTCTTTTTAATTTCTCCGCTCCGCTTCTGAGTATCTTCCAATGACAAACCGAAGTGCATGACGCTCTTGGAGGACATTAAATGCGATTTTAATTCGTCGTCGTACCGAGAAACGATTTCGCTTGTTTTGAAAACCGCCAGAACGTAATTTTTTTAGGTCGAAGGTATCTTCTTTCGTTTCCATCTTTCGGCGTTGATTCGGCAGAAATCCACGCCCGGTACGACCAGCGGCGTTCTAGATATAATTGCCGATGTGACCTATATTCGTATCCGACTGAGGATTATTAATAAATTGGGTATTTCCACTTCTTCTCGAAAATTTTATTTGGGTTGTTCGTAATTTGAATGGACATAGCTATAGCATGAAGATATAGGGTGATTTCGCTTCGTGGGTGGGTTATGGGAAATTCATTGGTTTTACAAAGAGTGGCGCTTTTATTGTGTTTTAAGAGAATTCCGTATATTAACATCTATTATTCGATTAGTTAACTTGCACCTGCATTTTGGTACAGAAGAAATTGAAGTAAATACTTCTACATTAGCTGAATAATAAATAAATCCAAAGGCAACGTATGTATACATTCATTGGTGAAAATCTGTTATTGTTGCTATTGTCTTCCTTTTAACTGTCTGTTGCTATCTTTTTCTTTCGATGACGCGTTTTCATGTCAAGAACGCACAATAAACGCACGTAAAGCACGCGTATACCCACCTGCTACGTGACTGAGTTCCTGTATGTTTTAGTCTTATGCAAATTAAAAGGAAAATCGAAAGTTTTTCTTAAAAACCTGGGGGAGTGACGTGACGCCGAGAGTTTTAGGTATTTTAATTAGTCGCAGCTTATCGCTCGATGACGATAAATTTTTTATTATGGTGCAATACAATATTCTTTCCGTTTTCCATGTACTGAGTATATGCGTAGCATTTTATTTAATACATTGAGATAAAGTTCCAGCCGAATGTTCAAATACTGGTATTGTAAACAATGATTAAGTGTGGAGGTGATAGAATTATTTTATAAAATTTTATGGTTTATTAAAGAAACGTAGCTTATGCAAAATTATTGTTAGCTATACGAAGGAAAAGAATGCCTGCTTCCTCACTTTAAATGGAACACCATGTATATCGACATTATTCTACAAGAGCCTCAATTGATGCGTAGGTGAATGTCATTTTGCATACGAAAAATGTACCTGTCCGCACGCAAAGGTATGTCGAAATAAACTTCATTGCAACACGTAACATTTACTATTTAGTGTTGGTATTCCTGGGTAATATTTTTAAGGCTATCTTTTGCTGTGTCTCTTCACTTACGAATATTCTTCTCTTTCAAATTTCCTTTATTGCCTCACTTTTCTTCGATCTATCGCATTTCCTCTTTCGTTAAGGCTCCTTCCCAAGCTATATCGTTTATTTTTCTATTAGTCTCCTTCTTTGCGAGGTGTACTAACCATAGCAATCCTCTTCCTTTCACAAACTGCCCAATAGGTTTGTCTCCAAACAATTCGTAGAGTTCCGTGTTCATCCTTCTCTTCCAGCCAAATTTCTCCGTATTCTTTCCTCCAAAAGTCCTTCGTAGTATGTTTCTTTTCTGGATGTCTAATATCTGTTGGTTTTCTTCTGATTAAAGGTCCAAGTTTCATATCCGTAGGTTAGAGTTGATCGTATGTCTGTTTTATGTATTTTTATTTTGGTTTCCTTTGGTACTTATTTCGTTTTTAAAACTTCGTGGAGCTCTCATAGGTAACTATTGCATTTTACGCACTTTTTGGTTATCAATACCCCTCTTCAAACTCGCATATATTATTAGATTATGTTTATACTTGTAGATTTTGTTTTATGCTGTTCTTAATTTATATGAATCTGGCTTCCTCGAAGTTGAATTGAAAGTCCCATCGCTTCCGCCGTCCTAATCGGTTGTTTTGTGATCTTTTCCAGTTCTTCTCTGCTTCTCGTCAACAGTATTATGTCATCAGCATATGGCTTTTGTTAAATAGCGTCCCTTCCCTGTTAAATGTTCTATTTTTCCTTATTATCTCTTCTAGCTCCAAGTTGAATGAAGTCGTTGACGGCGGATCCCTTTAGTTTCCACCAAACATCCATCTTTAAAACAGATAAAGGCGGAAGCCGTTATCTGTTCCAAGAACCTCTCTTACCCTTCCTTTGAACTTCATTGTAGTGCTTGTATTTCATTTCTACTAATTTTGATGGCATATTAAGCTTTTTTTAAAGCTCTACGAAGTCTACGAAGAGTACGTTTGTCGGAATATTTTGTTCATAACATACTGTTAAAATTTGTTTCCTTCTAAAACCTCCTTCGTAATTTTCTACCTCTCCTTCTATATATTCTACCATCCTGTGTTTGAGTAATTTTGCAAAAACTTTGTATGTGACGTTAAGTAGCAATATGGCCCTATAACTTGTCCACTTTGTTATAAATTGATAGAATAATTGTCTTATTCCGGTTCACTAGTATAATCTTTGTTTTTCAGATTTCTTTCATTAGTCCTACTATCTACATTTGTAAGAAGGTCCCTCTTTGCTCCTACCGCTATATTATTTTTCGCTGGGCTTTTATAGACTTACATATTTTTTTATCCTGGTTCCTATTCCTTTAAGTTCTTTCTAGTACTCTCTCTTCACTCTCAATTAATGTATAGTTCTTACCTTTTATATAAGCTTTGATATTCGTTCCTTATGTTTTTGATATCCTTGTAAAAATTTCTAATTTCATGTGTTATCCATGCAAGCACTTTTCTTTTCTCTTAGCATCTTTTTAACATTGGTTATGATAACCTTGTTTATTTTCGTCTGATTTTTTTTCTTCATTATCGCATTCTTTATCCCACTATTTTTCTTTTTTGGTCATTTCTTTTCTATTATATTTTTTCGATGTGGTTATTCACGTTTCTTCTATATATTTCCATATTTCTTCTACACTGTTGATCTTCTTTTCATGTTTATTGCATATTTGTTCTACGTCAGCCCTCTATTCTTTTGCCGTTTCTGGATTTTGAGGTTCGTTTATATTGATTACTAGGTAAAGCATATAATTTAACGAATCTTATGAAATCTCGAAATTAATAAACATTGCTGAGAGCATTGATGGCTATTTGAAAGCTACTTCCAGTAAAATTGATATGCATCAAGTAAGGCTCTAGGAAAAGATGGTTTGAGCAATGTTGGAATTGACTTTACCGTGCCCCTTACCGTACATTATGAACTCCTTTGCCTTTAGCTAAAAGGAGCAGAGTTGGGAGCTGCAGTAATCTACACCCAATTAGCACACTGCCTACTTTGAGTCAAACTTTGGAAAGGATCAGTGACTAATTTGTTACCGCCTTGTCAGTGCGCCTTCAGGCGCAATTGCAGCTGTACATCTACGCTTCTAAAAGTGACCGGCAATATAATTAATGCGGTTGATAGAAATCAAATGACTCTTTTAATACTCTCGCGTTTAACACTATAAATTACAATATTTTGCTTTCAATCTTTTCACACTTGGGATTTGGTAGAGTGTTGCTTTCTTCCTACTTGCGAGTGTGCGAGACTTCAAGGGACCGAAACTACTGTTCTTGCGCTGATTAAGGGTGTACCGCAGGGGTCAGTTTTAGGACCACATCTTTTCTCGGTGTATACTGTGGGCTTATATAGCACATGCTAATTGAAAAAATGTTGTGCGAAAGTCTTGGACTTTCTAGTGTGGTTCATGTTTGGATGCATTCGATAGATATCGTATTCAAGAAGTTCAGAACTCTTGCATGAGGTATCCGGAAATATGCAAGAATTTGTTTTTAATGATTTTGGACTCGTACGACAAAATACCATATTTTCAAACTTGGTTTCTAATTATTTTAAAAGCAATTGCTGACATGTTCGAACACATAGCATCCTTGCATATAAATATGAAAGATGTGGTAAAAAGAAAGAATAGTGGACAAAATTAGCAAGAAATGGACAATACCGGCAAGCAACCAAGTAGCGTATCAGAAAGTAAGTTGCCTTTGTAGTTTTCTTTTCCCAAAGATATTTTGGACAATCATTCAAATGATTTTTTTTTAGTTTATTTGGTTCCCTGGTATTTTTTGTTCTGCACCCGTCCTACTTTCAAGCTTCTTTCTGCTACTAAGTAAGGTTCGTCTTCCCAACCATTTGAAGTAGAGATTGCACTAATGATCTTTTTAATGCGTCTCCTTACTCCTTATAAGGAAGATCAATACACAATAGAGACATAGAAATTTATCTCAACCCATGTGTGATATGTTAGATTGGAACGTATATCGCATATTTCCTTAATTAGATTTAATTTCAGTATCGACTAATCTGTATGCACTTCTATATCTAATTACTTATATTGGAAATTTTTTCTAATAAAATTGAACCCGAGGCGCCAGCCCAAATCTAGAAACGATAAGATAACGTGTTTACTATAAAAATCAACTAGTCCAATTTAACATGTATGCAACTACATACGTATTGTATGTATACATAAGTTTCTGCTTAAAATGAGTTGACTCAGCTCTGGTTGGACTGAAAGATGATAGTAACGAGATAAACATTATCTTAATTTAATAAAATTTACAGGTGTAAGACTTAATTCGAATAAAGCTAGGTGGTTATGGGCGTGTATTTAAGAACTTCAAATTATGAAAGCATTTGTTATATTTCCTCGTAAAGTAGGTAACAAACAGAGTCTAATCAGCCAATATAATACATATATATCAATTGAATATAATCACCACAAGAGGGTTATAATTATAATGCCCTTGTGTGGCTACTAACAAATGCTTTCTTTTTATTGTGACTCCACCAGAACAAATGTGTTAAAAACATCCCCTTTTTTCGAATTTGCACCAATTTCAATGTGATCTCAGATCTATCACATTCAGCCTGTGCTATCATTGCGGCTTTTCTCCGTTTTACTGAAACTAACAATTAATTATTTAATTTCTTATTTTTCCTGGATTGATATAAATTGTTATTGTTTGTATATTGAACTTATAGTTGATTTTTATGCATTTATATCTTACGTTACTTTATTTACGCGGTCAAGTTGTTTTTTTTTTTTTTTGTTTTCTGCTGTAATTATGTGTAAAACCTTTCTGTTTGTGGTACTTTTTTGAAGAAAAACC